>WSYH01008891.1:0-27633 GCA_036426205.1 Ascaphus truei | reverse complement strand
TCACTGTGTGTGTCTCTGCAGGGGATCACATTGCCTCCATGTTAGCTTTGTGTTACTGTGTGTGTATGTGTGTCACTGTGTGTGTCTCTGCAGGGGGGGAGCTTAGCGCAGGGGCAGGGAGTGTGGGACAGTATGGCGTGAGAAGGAAGCCTCGGGGTGCCACGGGGGAGGGGAGCTTAGCGCAGGGGCAGGAAGAGTGGGACAGTATGGCGTGAGACGGAAGCCTCGGGGTCTCTCTTACAGACAGGAGCAGCCCGGGAGGATTCAGAGAGGGGGAGAGAGGGGGGAAAGTGGGAGGGAGAGAGGTATGTATAGAGGGGGAGATAGAGGTATGTATAGAGGGGGAGAGAGTGAGAGAGAGAGGTATGTATAGAGGGGGAGAGAGTGAAGGAGAGAGGTATGCATAGAGGGAGAGAGAGTGGGAGGGTGAGAGTGAAGGAGGGATTGGGGGGAATAGAGGGAGAGAGGTATGTGTAGAGGGGGAGAGAGTGGGAGGGAGAGAGGGGGAGAGAGGTATGTGTAGAGGGGGAGAGAGTGGGAGGGAGAGAGTGAAGGAGGGATTGGGGGAAGAGAGGGAGAGAGGTATGTATAGAGGGGGAGAGAGTGGGAGGGAGAGGGAGAGAGTGAAGGAGGGAGTGGGGGGAAAGAGAGGGGGGAGGTATGTATAGAGGGGGAGGGAGGGGGGGGGAGGGGGGGGGAGTGAAGGAGGGAGGGGGGGGAAGAGAGGGAGAGAGGTATGTATAAAGGGGGAGAAAGTGGGAGGAAGAGGGAGAGAGTGAGGCGGAAGAGGTATGTATAGAGGGGGAGAGAGTTGGGGTGAGAGTGGGGGTAAGAGGGAGAGGGGGAAGAGAGGGGGAGAGGTATGTATAAAAGAGGAGAGAGTGGGAGCGAGAGGGGGAATAGAGAGAGGTATGTATATAGGGGGAGATAGTGGGAACGAGAGAGAGGAGAGGTATGTATAGAGGGTGAGAGAGTGGGAGTGAGAGGTATATGTAGAGGGTGAGAGACTGAGAGGAAGGGAGAGAGAGAGGGAGGGGGGAGAGAGAGGAGGGAGAGAGGTATGTATAGAGGGGGAGAGAGTGGGAGGGAGAGCGCGGGAGAGAGTGGGAGGAGAGAGGGAGAGTGAGGGAGGGAGAAATACACAGAGATACATGGGAAGTATGCTAATTGAAATAATTTTAATATACTTTGCATATTAAATGAGCATATTTCCCACGTATCCCTGGGGTGCTCACAGGTGTGTGTCTCCACGTGTTGTATAGAGGAGAACTTGGGGTCTCCACGTGTTGTATAGAGGAGAATTTGGGGTCTCCACGTGTTGTATAGAGGAGAATTTGGGGTCTCCATGTGTTGTATAGAGGAGAGTTTGGGGTCTCCATGAAGGTGTGGTTATTCGCCCGAAACGTTGTCCTGGCGAAGGTGCGGTTATAACATCGAACCGAGTCCTGACGAAGGTGCGGTTATAGGCCCGAAATGTTGTCCTGACGAATGTGTGGTTATAGCCCCGAAACATTCTCCTGACGAAGGTGTGGTTATAACACCGAAACGTTGTCCTGACGAAGATGCGGTTATAGCCCCGAAACATTGTCCTGACGAAGGTGTGGTTATAACACCGAAACGTTGTCCTGACGAAGATGCGGTTATAGCCCCGAAACGTTGTTCTGACGAAGGTGTGGTTACAGGCCCGAAACGTTGTTCTGACGAAGGTGTGGTTATAGGCCCGAAACGTTGTTCTGACGAAGGTGTGGTTATAGGCCTGAAACATTGTTCTGACGAAGGTGTGGTTATAGGCCCGAAACGTTGTTCTGACGAAGGTGTGGTTATAGGCCCGAAAAGTCCTGACGAAGGTGCGGTTATAGCCCCGAAACATTGTCCTGATGAAGGTGCGGTTATAGGCCCGAAACATTGTCCTGACGAAGGTGTGGTTATAGGCCCGAAACGTCCTGACGAAGGTGCGGTTATAGCCCCGAAATGTCCTGATGAAGGTGTGGTTATAGGCCCGAAACATTGTCCTGACGAAGGTGCGGTTATAGGCCCGAAACAATGTCCTGACGAAGGTGTGGTTATAGACCCGAAACATTGTCCTGACGAATGTGTGGTTATAGGCCTGAAACGTTGTCCTGACGAATGTGTGGTTATAGGCCTGAAACGTTGTCCTGACGAAGGTGTGGTTATAGCACTGACAGAAAAGGGTCTCTATTCATTTCAATAAAGGGAAGGCGGCCTGACGGCATTTTGGACACGGTCCCCTGAGGAGGTTTACAGAAGGGAGGATGGGAGGGAGAGCCGATGTCACGTGGTTGCAGTGAGGGAAAGTAGCCTGTATAGAGGAGATAACGAGCGCGGGAGAAGTCATTAACACCGGTCACTTTGTGTCACTGTCCTCTCCCCCTCACAGGTCCTCACGGAGTGCTCCTGACCTCTGGCCTGGGCGACAGCCTCTTAGCAGAGACAGAGATGTGACACCCAGCAACAACAAACTGTTACCAGGCGAATGGATCCCCATGCTCACCGACACACTGTCCCACAACGAACACTCAGGGGTTGGGTTACCATCAGGTATTACCAGTCGGGATCATCTTTCCACCTCATGATAACCCAACTCGCGAGCATCCCTAAGTACTCACAAATAAGTCGTACAGCAAACAGGGTGTGGGACAGGACAGGCACACCCGGGAGATGCTGGTACTCTCAGCCATTCCGGACAGTCCAACAGCTATGGGACCCAAGGCAGGCGGCTCTGCTAGGCAATGCTGGCCCACTGGCACTCAGGGGGTTAACAATCCCTGCACAAACAGCACAATGTAAGCTAACACTATGGGAGGATACAGGTATATTACTATACAGGGGTATAGTATAACTTTCTGCGCGGCAGGCACGTGGCAGCAGAATGGAAGGGGTTAAAGAGATCTAATTGAATCTCCGCAGCGAGCGTGTGTTTGCCTGTAATTATCACAGCACTGCATGGGTTAAATACCAGCCAGCAACGTATAAAAAAGCACTCAGCCAAGCCACGTGTCGCCTGTAATGTTGGTTGGATAGTGTAAGGTGTTATTGAGCCTGTGAGGCCACGAAGCAACTCCACAGTAACTCGTATCACTTTATACACAGTAACGCGTATCACTTTATACACAGTAACTCGTATCACTTTATACACAGTAACGCGTATCACTTTATACACAGTAACGCGTATCACTTTATACACAGTAACGCGTATCACTTTATACACAGTAACGCGCATCACTTTATACAAAGGAAAGTGTCTTTATTCTCCCAGCTGTAAAACTGGGACAAGGAACAGCACAGGGATTATCAGGGGAAGGCGTCCCAGAGAAGGGATTATCAGGGGAAGGCGTCCCAGAGAAGGGATTATCAGGGTAAAGGCGTTCCGGAGATGCACGGTGATGCCGAGACGCACAGTGACGCCAAGGTGCATGGTCACACAGATACAGTGACGCCGAGATGCACGGTGACACAGATACAGTGACGCCGAGATGCACGGTGACACAGATACAGTGACGCCGAGACGCATGGTGACACAGATACAGTGACGCTGAGACGCACAGTGATGCCGAGATGCACGGTGACACAGATACAGTGACGCCGAGACACACGGTGACACAGATACAGTGACGCCGAGACGCACGATGACACAGATACAGTGACGCTGAGACGCACAGTGACGCCGAGATGCACGGTAACACAGATACAGTGACGCCGAGATGCACGGTGACACAGATACAGTGACGCTGAGATGCACAGTGACACCGAGATGCACGGTGACACAGATAAAGTGACACCGAGACGCACGGTGACACAGATACAGTGACACCGAGACGCACGGTGACACAGATACAGTGACGCTGAGACGCACAGTGACGCCGAGATGCATGGTGACACAGATACAGTGACGCCAAGACGCACGGTGACACAGATACAGTGACGCCGAGACGCACGGTGACACAGATACAGTGACGCTGAGACGCACGGTGACACAGATACAGTGCCGCTGAGACGCACACGCTGATGCGCACGGTGACCCTGAGGCGCGCAGTGACGTGGAGGTGTGCGGTGACGCTGAGGCACACAGTGATGCTGAAACCCACACGCTGCGTCGGAAGGTGACGCTGAGACACGGTGATGCAGATACGGTGACGCTGAGACTCACAGTGACAATCGCTAATATGGCCTGTGTTGGATCTCCTCTCGTCGGGGTCAGGCTTATACACGGGGATCACATGCATGAGAGGTTAGTTATGGGGTCTCCTGCTGGGGGGGATCACATGCAGGAGAGGTTTAGTTATGGGGTCTCCTCCTGGTGGGGGGATCACATGCAGGAGAGGTTCCGTTAGATTGAGGGTGATATCCGGAAGAAAAGGAAGATGAGATGCCCAGTCTCTCCTCCAGAATTTGGAGACGAATTGAGAGCCCCGATCAGATACAATGGATGTGGGAATCCCATGGATACGGAAAATCTCTTTGGAGAAAATATCAGCTAGGGCGGGTGAGGAGGGTAATCCTTTGAGAGGGATAAAGTGTGCCATCTTGGAAAACCGGTCCACTACTACAAGAATGGTGTTCATGCCATTCGACCTAGGCAACTCCACAATAAAATCCATCGATATGTGTGACCACGGACGCTCCGGAATAGGTAAGGGTAAGAGAAGACCCTGAGGTTTCTGACGAGGAATCTTGTTACGTGCACATACCGGACAGGACCGTGTAAATTCAAGAATGGTTTTGGCCATATTGGGCCACCAGAAAGTGCGACGGATGAGATCCAACGTCTTCTTGAATCCTGGATGCCCTGCCGAACGGACGGTATGTCCCCAGTCCAGTATCTCAGGAACGAATTTGGGTTCTACGTACAAAGTGTCTTTCGGAACCGCAAGACCGGTCGGAAGATGTTTTTGTGATTTGATGATCTTCTCAAGATTCTTGAACGCCGCAGCCGCTATGATCCTTTGTTTAGGAAGGATGGACTCGGTGGTCTTTTCCGGTCTCTCTTCAGAAGAGTATTGCCTGGAGAGAGCATCCGCCTTGACGTTTTTTGTGCCGGGAATATATGAGAGAACAAAATTAAATCTGGAGAAAAATAACGACCAGCGGGCTTGGCGAGGGCCTAAACGACGGGCATTCTCAATGTACAACAGGTTTTTATGGTACGTGAGAATCGTGAATGGCTCTTTTGACCCCTCCAGAAGATGTCTCCATTCTTGAAGAGCCAGCTTGATGGCCAAAAGTTCCCTATTGCCAATGTCATAATTTCTTTCCGCTGGGGAGAATTTTTTAGAGAAAAACCCGCAAGGGTGAAGTTTATCCTGGGGAGAAAATTTCTGAGACAGAACCGCACCAGCCCCACAGTCAGAAGCATCAACTTCTAGGGTGAATGGAAAATTAGTGTTCGGAAGTCGAAGGATGGGAGCAGAGACAAAGGCTTGTTTCAGTGTTTTGAAAGCCGTGGCTGCCTCGGGTGACCAAACGGAAGGATCTGCACCTTTTTTGGTCAGTGCCGTGATAGGAGCGATGATGGTAGAAAAGTTATGAATAAACTTCCGGTAATAGTTGAAAAAACCTAAAAATCGCTGAATAGATTTGAGAGAATTGGGTTGCAGCCAATCCACGACGGCTTTCAGTTTCTCTGGGTCCATGGCCAAACCTCTGTTGGAGATAATATACCCAAGAAAGGAAGTGGTAGACTGGTGAAAAAGGCATTTCTCCATTTCAGCAAACAACCGGTTCTCTCGGAGGTGTGAAAGCACAAACTTTGTGTGGATGATATGGTCCTGTAAGTTTTGGGAAAAAATAAGGATGTCATCCAGGTAAACAATCACAAAGCGATTAAGGACATCCCGAAAGATGTCATTGATAAAGTCCTGAAAAACTGCTGGTGTGTTGCACAAACCGAAGGGCATCACTAAGTATTCGTAGTGCCCACTACGGGTGTTGAAGGCAGTCTTCCATTCATCGCCCTCTCGGATGCGGATGAGGTTGTATGCCCCACGGAGGTCAAGTTTGATAAAGAGGTTGGCCCCCTGAAGTCTGTCGAAGAGTTCGGAGATGAGTGGGAGTGGATAACGATTTTTCACCGTAATATGGTTCAGACCCGGTAATCAATACATGGTCTGAGAGTACCATCCTTCTTCTTGACGAAGAAGAATCCGGCCCCCGCGGGAGAGTTGGAATGACGTATAAAGCCCCACTTTAGGTTCTCCCGAATATATTCATCCATGGCTTCCGTCTCGGGCAACGAGAGAGGATAAGATTTGGCCTTAGGCAAGGTATATCCAGGTACCAGGTCAATTGGACAGTCATAGGAACGATGAGGAGGTAAGAGCTCAGATTGCGCCTTGCTAAAAACGTCCAAAAATTCAGCGTAAGGGGAAGGTAACTCCCTCTGAGGATTGGATGTGTTAGCTAGTAGATGGGACGGAAGTTCCGTAGACAAAGGAGATTCTTCTGACCTTGACCTCCAGTCAATGGGATTAGAGGATACCCAATCGATGCGCGGATTGTGCTTCTGCAACCAGGGCAGGCCAAGCGTGACCCGTGTACCTGGGGCATGAATCACGTCAAAGCCCAGGGTCTCTTTGTGAGAGTGAGAAGAAAGGGTGATAGGTCCGGTCTCCAAGGAGATATATGCCAGAGTGAGTGGCCGATTATCAATCCCGACCAAGGCAACGGGGGACTTCTTCTTGGAAAGTGGAATCTGATTTTGTTCAGAAAAGGTCTGATCCATGAAGTTCCCTCCTGCGCCGGAATCGATAAATGCTGCTGTGGAGGTGCGGAAGGTAGGACCAGAAAGGGAAACGGGAATGGTCAATTTGGTCAATTTTTAGGGAGTTCCCTTCTGGGTAAGGGGCAAGGAGATTTAGCACCCAGAAAGCGCCCCTGCGTACTCACTGGGTTTGGTCATTTCCCGGAGATGGTGGATTGTCATGGGTACGCTGCTGAGAAGATCCGCAATGATGGCACGACTCTCCGGTTGAGCGAGATTGTCGGAAGGATGCCTGAGATTGCTGGACTCCGAGTTGCATCGGCTCTGGGGCTTCCAGCGCAGGCAGCGGGGAGAAGACAGGTCTCGAGGTCGTAGAGAACCTGGAGAAGGGAGCACGGAAAGGCGTAGACCGTGGTTGCTGACGCTGAGCACGGCGTACCTGTAGACGCTGGTCCATTCGAATGGCCAGGGTGATGAGGTCCTCCAGCAGTCCTGGCTGGGTTGAGAAGCAAGTTCATGCTTCAGGGAGTCCGATAGGCCTTTCCAGAAGATGGAGACTAAGGCCTCCTGACCCCAACGAGTCTCAGCTGCTATGGTCCTGAATTCCAAGGCGTATTGGGCCACAGGCCGACGTCCCTGTGTAAGCTGCAGCAGGGAATCAGAAGCAGTCTCTTGTCATGCGGGGGTATCGAAGACCTGTCGAAAGTCTCGTCTGAAGGCTGCGTAATCTCGGGTAATATCAGGGCGCAGTTCCCAGATCGGGGAGGCCCATGCCAGTGCATTACCTGTAAGCAGACTGTACACATAAGCTACCTTTTTCCGACCAGTAGAATACAACTGCGGAGCCATCTCGGAGCCATCTCGAACTGGATCTCACACTGGTTGAGAAAGCCACGACAAGCATGGGGGCTTCGGAGCCGGAATCTTCGGAGCTGAGGATAAAGTGGAAGTTGAATCGGACTGTGCCGGCGGCGCAGGCGCAGGTGGTGCCTGTAGAGAAAGGTCCTGTACCTGTTGGGAGAGGAGAGCCACTTGATCCGTTAAGGCCTGGATTTGTTGGTACATGGCCGTCATCATAGAGTCCACATCAGTCTGGTCAGCGTCTTGTGGGCTCGACATAATGTTACGCCGGTGCTACCCGCAGACCAGACCCGTCCCTTCTACTGAGGTGAGGAACGTATATGGGCACGCACCCGCAGCAAAAGGAGCATGTCCGGAGTGTGGTATTAGGCGTTGCCAGGCCAGGTGATGTTAGCTAGCAATACTTGCCGGTACCGGAGAAAGAGTGCCGTCGTCGTTGCCGTTTTAGCCAAGATCAGGGATTGGAGAATTCCGGAAGGTCGTTGTCCAAGCAGGGGTCGAGAGCCAGAGAAGGACGTCCGCCAAGCCAAGTCGTAACCTGAGAGAGTAAGAGAGAGAATGCCAGAGTAGTAATCCTAATGGAAACTATGTCGAGCAATGAATGAGTGGAAGGACAGGCATTATAAAGTGCGGCTGACCAATCAGAGGTGGAGGCAGGCCTGGAGGAGTGCGTGGAGCTATCCTGGATAGCTCCACTTGATTGGCAGGCAGGTGAGGACTCTTGTTTTGGTAGGAGGTCCTATTAGTCTGCTGGGAGCGTGGTTTCACTGCTAGAGCAGTGAATAAATTATCATCACCCGGCGCGCTCTGTACACGCGCGCGGCCGGGACACATGGCAGCCGCATGGGAGAGGGAAGAGCCAGCAGGCACGGGAGACCGCCGGGGATGGCGAGGGGCCTCCAGGACAGCAGGAGGTAAGTGACGCCATTGAGGGGCACGCACCACGGCAGCGGGGGTTAACGAAGGTGAGGAGGGGCCTGGCCACGGGCGCCGGTATCCCAAACTCCTCACAGGCTACAACCAGTTACGCTCAGCAACGCAGGAGTGAATGAGCAAGGCATAGAAAGGATACCAGATCCAATGAGACCGGAGGCGGAGGCGCGGCCTCCGCGGAGACACGGATAGGCTAGGAGACAAGTGGGCTAATAGAACACTTGACACGCAGCTGGGGAGCAGTGCACGTCATCACGTGTGTGCGCCGCGTGCGAGAGACAGAGCGGGGTTGCGCGCACGCACTGGTGCCAGAGCGGAGGTCTGAAGTAATGCAGGTAAGGAGGGACACGTCACAAAAGACGTGTTCCCCGATTCCTTACAACCAGATTATTACAAGACTGACTATTTTAATGGTCTAATCTTGACAGGGTCCATGGATAAGGTCTTATATTCCTCCATTTGGCCCTAATCCAAAAAGGGCCACATGCTTCCGGACCAGGAATCATCCACAGGTCTTTGTCTTTATGGGCGGGATCACCTGTAAACACACCATACCTCCTGTAACACGCCTCCTCCTCAGGGAGACCTGGCTGATACGGGTGTTCTGGTGCTGACCTGTTAGGCTTACAAGAGGCCTGAGCCTCCGGTTATACCTCAAATAACCACAATCCAAACAATGTATATGCAACACACTTTACTATGGTCCCGTAGTACTGCCCGCAATACAATATACACACAATATACAATCCCCGGTAGGTAACAAGAACCCAATTGTCCTCCAAAGTACTTAGGGTGCCCTGGGCACCTAGAACCCAGTGTCCGGCAGAACAAGCCCAAACAGGTGCACGTGGGTACCTTCCTGGGTACTCGGGTACACCAGGGTGTGCTCAGACAAGCCGCATCCGTGATCCCACGATGCAGGGCCTCCGACACAATCCCCTCTCGTCTTACGTCCGGTAGCACCGCGTGGCCGTTACACCAGGCCTGGGGAATCGTCCACTGCGGTTCCGTCTGCTCTGCTAGATCTTCCGCACACTAAGGGGCAAGTACCTTACTATTGTCCAGCTCTACAGTACTCCACTACGGTGTAGGGGAAACTAGCTGGGGCCTACGGGGAATGGGTCTATCCTAGTCCAGGGGACTTAACTAGCTCCCCGGACACTACCTCTCCCTTCGTCGGCTCAGGACTGAGCACGCTGAACACAGGACCTCCTCTTCCTGCAGCGCCAACCTCAAGATGGCCACTGCCTTACACACAGTACATATGTATGTGACTGCGCCAACCACAACATGGCCAACACAGCTCACTCAAACCCTCCCACGCGAAGGGACCACTGCCAGGGAGGAGAGAAGGGAGAGTACCCTGCTACACTCTCCCCCTAACAAAGACCTCATCGGCCCCCGCATGAGAAAACATTCACAACAATGCTCATAACACGACTTTATACAATGGGAAATATACAGCCTAACACGACTTTATACAATGGGAAATATACAGCCTAACACGACTTTATACAATGGGAAATATACAGCCTAACACAACTTTATACAATGGGAAATATACAGCCTAACACAACTTTATTCATGGGAATATACAGCTAACAACGACTTTATACAATGGGAATATACAGCCTAACACAACTTATTACAATGGGAAATATACAGCCTAACACGACTTTATACAATGGGAAATATACAGCCTAACAACGTTATAACCAATGGGAAATATACAGACCTAACACGACTAACAATGGAATAACAGCCTAAAACGACTTTATACAATGGAAATATACAGCCTGCCTAACACGACTTTATACAATGGGAAATATACAGCCTAACACGAATTTATACAATGGGAAATATACAGCCTAACACACAATTTCATAACAAACTTCTTAAATGACTTATACACCTGAGTCAGGACCGTGATAATAGAGGCAACCCTGGGCCCTGGACGCTGCCGAGACCCATAATGGGGTTCCCTATTGAATCATACGCATTGGAATGGGGGGGCGCACAGTCTCTGACTCTGCTCAGTTTGGGAGCCGGCCTGTGTGTTCACCCTGAAAGCTCTTCTTCATTTGTGGTCGGAGAGTTTCCAGCGGCTTGGTCCTGGCTCTCTCATAGAGCGAAGTCATTGTTAGTTCACCCTTTGGGGTGAATGCCGGGCTCTCAGGATTCAGAGTCGAGTGGCAAGTACCAGGAGGCAGTAGGCAGGAGATCACTAGGGCCAGCGATAGGTGCGTCTTCAATACCTCTGCACATTGGGAGAAGAATCTGATGATCAGGCTCACCGACTTGAGGAGATGGGCATAGATGGTTCCGGTGCCAAACGTTTATCCGTCTTCCGGTCCTTTATTCGGTACAAGCCGAATCCCAAGTAGCTCAGAGAAGGCCACATTTCCGTCCAAAATGGCCGCTGTAGAACACATGGTACGGATCCTGGGACCCGGTATTTCTTCCATTCTCCATCTTCAGACATTGGCCCCAATTCCGGCTTCGGGACAGAGCGTCAACCCCAATATTCTTAGGCCCTGGCAATACTTCAGGGTGAAGCTGTAATTGGACACGGGGCACCAACCACCTGTGACCGGTGGCATCCAATTGGCGGATGTCAAAAAATACGTCAGTGGTCCGTCCTCACGTATCGAAGGGCACCGTAGAGGTTAGTCATGCAGCTTATCACAATGGCCCACTTCAACGCCAGAAATTCTAAACTTGTGAACCAGATAGTTCTTTTCACTCAGAGTCAAGCTGCGACAACATAGGCGACCAGGCGTAGCCTGGGGAGGATATTTCTGGTGAAGCACCGCTCCTAGTCCATATAGCCGGCGTCCACATGCGCACATATGTGGTCTTGGTCAGCAATATGCAGGACGTCAAATTAGCACAAATGGGCCTTGAAGTAGGCTGCAACAGGAACGGATACTGTCAGGGAAAAGTCTTTCCCTTTCCCTTCTTCCCCCCCGCACCACCTTTTTTCTTTTTTTTCCTCCGCGTCTCCAGCGCTACTCCTTACATACGATTTACGGAGCCCTTTCTTCTACAGCTCTACGCCGTATGCAGCTCCCCCTGCTCCCTGCTTTTTTTTCCTTCTATTTCCCCCTTTGGTTCCCACGCATCTCTCCGCTGCCTCCAGACTGCTTTTCCTCCTTTCACGGTCTTGTAGTTCGCGTCGTCTCTCAGGCTACACCTTCCGGCGAAGGCTCGTACTTTGCTGGTTTACCCCGACACATGCAGTTGCATTTCTCGGTGATGTTCGTCACTTTTAAACCTTTCGCCAGCATCTAAGGAGTTATCCAACACCTGTCCTCATATTGGCCTAAATAATATAACCCCGGGGGCTACCACCTTGAGCATACCTCCTGGCCCTACTGTGCCTATAAACCGCGGATTCACCAGTCATTGCTCCTGACTCACTATTCCGCCCCCTCTCTCATTGGACCGGTCTTTCTCAGTGTATTTCTAGGTCACAATTTCGCCCTCTGGGTTTTGTTTGGTGATTCGATTCTAGACCTCTCCTACTTGCACCACCGTGCCTCATTTATGCATTTATGCTTTCCTTTCGTACCGCTACCTGGTCCTCGTTTCGGCCTATCCCTATGTATTACCGCTCAATGCTTCCCCGTTGAACCCTCACCCGCCCCCCGTGGTGCACCCCCCTGTCACCCTGTCTCCACTTACGCGCGTTCCCTTTGAACACCAGCAGTGCCTTGTTTTAACGGAATTTCTTTTATGCCTCTACTCTACTCTCTCTATTTCCCCCTTGACCTGTGACCAAACGCCTCCATTAAGGTACATCATACCACTCACTTTTTCTTAGGCTCTGATTCTACCCCATCAGCGACCCACCCGTGCTCCTTCTTTACGGGACTCTGAACATTTGGTACACTCGACCACCCAACCCTCCCGGCACCATAGGCAAACCAGCTATGCCTCATGCTACCCTCTCCACTGAATGCACGGGACCCTGACCCCGCGCCCCCTATCACATTCTACGCCCTGTATATCACCGGACACATCCCCTGGTTCTTAGTGTGCCCCGTGTCGGTTATATATTCTCCCCACCTTCCCATGTATGCACACATCCGGCTCCAGTCAAACGGGTTTCTCTGTACGTTGCCCGCCATCCATTGACATTATGTTTCATATGTCCATCCAACACCACCTGGATTCCGTCCGCGAAGCCTGGTATTTCAATAAACCTGCCAATAAGCATTTGGATCCCCAGGTGATGTTTAATACTACAGTGGTATGTGCGGTTGCCTATGACCTAGAATTAATTTTTCAACCTGCTCCCCATGGGAAGGTCGGTTTCCAAAGTTTTAGGCGTGATTGCAGGCCACGGGTTAACGCCTCCATACACCCGCACCATTACTTTACGCTTTCCCTCCCCGCCTCGCTCTGTTACAGGTATCCACCCCTGCACATGGCCCCCCATACCAAGTCACGGCGAACACGTCTGTCTGACTCTCCATAACTCTACCCCCTCGGCAGGGAAGCGACTCCCATGGACTTTTTTGCTGTACTGGTTTATCCCGTTAACCAAGTCTGCTACCATTTACATTTTGGATATACTGCCATACCACTTTCCTTCTCCAAGTTCTAATTCCGCGTGGCGTACATCCTCTCTATCTGATGGATAAGCAGCTGGCTGTGGTCTTTCTTCTACAGTACACTGGGAGTTATCCTTTGTCGGGCAGTTTCAATATGACCCCAAACCTCATTACTCCGATGTTGACGATTTCAAAGCGGAATTCCACGAAGGGTCTTTGACCCCCCACCACACGTGGGAGGCAAGTTAATGGCAGCCTCCTCACTGACTGAATTAGTTGTCTTCACAGGGAGGTGCATGGGCCCCCGACCGTGTACTCGCATCTGTCGAGTTCCGCCTACCATTGCCACCGAGACGGCGCCTGGAACGACGAAGCAGTGTCAGCGGCTTTATGGACATAGGGGCTGTACCGAAGAACCTCAAAGGGACGCCAATGGCCCACTGAATATCGCTCCATCCTGTTGATGTAGATCAACTCTGGTGGCCCGTTTATCCGGTATGACAATGCATCTCCCCAATGAGGAAGGATCTTGGAGATTGCACGGTAAACAGAAACGCGCCTCGTTCACAAGTCACCTTGTAACCCCACCTTTCCTCTCTGTCCTCACCCACTCTAGTGTGAGTATTTCACTCCTGTCTCGTGACCAGCTAGCTGAGATTACTGAGAGATTACTGCCATAAGGACAACATTGCAAGTCAGCCCCTCAGAAAAGATTGGAGAAGCCTTCCTTTGGACCAGAGGAGAAGAAACGACCGCACCGAGAGAACATAGAAGATAAAGAAGTAAAGTAAAAGACACCTTGATGTGAAAGCATTTACACAAGGCCGTGTAAGTGTTTATGATATTTTACACTTCATTACATACAATAATCTAGGAGCACATGACCTTAAAATCCATCAAGGTGTTATAAACATTTGTATTGTCCCTCAACCTGTGCTCCCCCTGTTCTTCTTGTTTTTCTGTACTATCAAGGATCCTGGATAGGTCCTTTTGGGGTCTTGAGCCGCAGGAAGAGAGTTGGAAGTAGATGGGAACCTTATTTACTCCATAAGGTTGTTTTGTTCTAAAAATAATTTTTTGTTCCCCCACACATTTATTTCAGTTGTAGCGCCCGGGCATTTTCTATCGCCAGAGGACTGATGGAACTGGCATTTCTCCAGTTTTGCGAAGAGGTGATTTGTGCGTAATCTTTGGAGGACCTGCCTCACATGTTCCGAGTGCCCAGCAGTGTTCTTTGAGAAGATCAGGATGTCGTCCAAGTGTACAACTACGTACTGATCGAGTAGATCCCTGAAGATCTCGTTCACAAATTCATGGAACACTACGGGTGCGTTGCAAAGACTGAAGGGCATAACCAAATATTCAAAGTGCCCGTCGCGAGTGTTAAACGTCGTCTTCCACTCGTCTCCGTGACGGATCCTTACCAGGATGAATGCCCCTCTCAAGTCCAGTTTAGTGAAGATTGTGGCTCCTTGGAGTCTGTCAAATAATTCTGAAATTAAAGGGAGAGGGTAACGGTTCTTGACCATTATCTTGTTGAGCCCACGATAGTCTATTCAGGGTCTGAGAGATCCATCCTTCTTTTTGACGAAAAGAACCCCGCACCGGCGGGTGAGGAGGATTTCCGGGTTAAACCCCTGAGAAGGGTTTCTTTTATATATTGCCTCATGGCTTGAGTCTCCAGTGGAGACAGAGGGTAAGAGCAACCATGCGGAATAGTAGCACCAGGCAAAAGGTCTATGGGACAATCGAAGGGACGATGGGGCGGTAGTTCTTCAGCTTGGCCTTTGTCGAAGACATCCTGGAATTCGTAGTAAATCTCTGGTAGAGAATGGCTCCGGTAGTAGTAGTCCAGCGAGGGTTTTGGAGGTGTCCAGACATCTCTCTTGACACTGGGTACTCCAGTGGATAGGCAAAGTACCAGTCCAATTGACTTGTGGGTTATGTCGCTGGAGCCACGGTAGTCCTAGAACGATATCTACCGAAGGTGTGTGGATAACATCAAGTTGTATAGTCTTGGAGAGACCACCGGGGGACTGTCCCCGCACAAGTTGACGGAAATGTAGATCCTGGTGAGAGATTTGGGAGGAAGATGTGACGTGGTTCCGAGTGTAGTTCCCCTGACATTCATTGTGCTTTGGCCGATTTTCCCGGCTTTATAGGGCAAGTGATGACTAGGTGCCCATTGTTGCCGCAATACATACAGAGTCCCGAACGTCGTCTTCGCTGTCTCTCTTCCGTGGACAGACGGGTAAGTCCAAGTTGCATGGGTTCCTCAACTGCTATGGCCGGAGGGGTTCCACTAGGGATTGGTGAGGCAAGAAATTTAGGTGAACTTTGAAAGCGCTTTCTTTTACCTCTCTCCATCCTTCCCTCTTGGAGATGCTTGTCCATCCGGATACAAAGGGCCACCAATGCTTCTAGTCCCGGTGGACGTTTCAGTGAGGCCAGTTCGTCCTTGAGGTTCTTGGACAGCCCTTGCCAGAACGCCGCTGACAATGCTTCGTCGTTCCACCCGGTCTCGGTGGCAATGGTGCGGAACTCGAGAGCGTATCGGGCCACAGTGCGATTTCCCTGAGAAATATTCAGCAGGGAGGAGGCTGCCATTAACTTCCTTCCCGGTGTGTCAAAGACCCTTCGGAATTCCGCTGTGAATCGGTCAACATCGGATGTGAGTTTGGGTCTTTGCTCCCAAATCGGTGAGGCCCAAGCCAGCGCGTTATCCATCAGGAGAGAGATGATGTACGCCACCTTAGAACGGGGAGAAGGAAAGTGTGTAGGCAGTAATTCAAAATGTATGGAGCACTGGTTAAGGAAACCCCGGCATCCCTGAGGGTCGTCCCCGTAGAGGTTGGGAGTCAGAAGACGTGTCGCCGAACTTGGGATGGGGGGAGCAGGGGCTGCTACCTGTACAGCAGGCGTAGGAATGGCTGGTTAAAGGGCGGTAACCCGGACGTCTAGGTCCCCTAGAAAACTTTGGAACCCCTCCATGCATTGATTATTCTGGTTCAGGCACCCCTCCACCTGTTTAAACATCACTTCAATCTTTTGCAATTGTTGAACCACTTCAGCGGGGTCCAGGTGTGTTGGGCTGAGCATAATGTCATGGATGCTCACTACAACCTGGACTGGACCATGGGGCTGAGGTGGGGAAGATATATAACCACGGCCCTAAGCCACGGGGATGGGTCCGGATTGCAGGGCCGTGAATGTGTAGCCGGGTCAGGGTAGGAGAGTGGAGAGGGTAGCAGGTACTTGCCTATGGTCCGGGGTTGGAGAGTGTAGAATGGTCGAGGTCCGTAAGCCGTGGTCATGGAGTAGAGAGCATAGTGTGGTTGAGGTCCGTAAGGCGTGGTCGTGGAGTAGAGAGCATAGAAGTCCGTTAAACAAGCCGTGGTTCAAGGGAACAAGAAGAGACAGGTCAGGCACAAGCAGGGTCACGACAGGAATATGGATACCGACAAGAACAGGTACTCAGACTGCATATGAGCACGGTGCATAGGAAGGTCTATGCTCAGCAACAACCAGAGGGCAGAGTGACCCTAAATACATGAGGAATCCAATGAGAGGGAGGAGAGGTCAGACATATGTGGACCGGTGATAGGCCGAGGCAGGGTGTAGCTCAGGTGTAGCCCACCTGAGATTAGTGTAGGCATTAGAGCAGGTGTTGGTCCCTTTAAATGCTCGAGGTTGGAGTGCGACGCACCGAGATGCACGCATGGTCGGGGTCCGCAGCGCACTCCCGGAAGGTGGTAGCGACGCACCAACGGGGAGAAAGCCGGCGGAGGAGCGGGAGATGCGGCCGCGCAGGCTGCTACGGCGGGACGTGGGCGCCGGTAAGTTGGAAGGCGCGGGGACCGGGGGTGCGGTCCTGACAGTATCAGTTCCTGTTGAAGCCTATCTCAAGGCCCCATTTGGTGCTAATTTGACTGTCCTGGCATATGCTGACCAAGACCAGCCATATGTGCTGCATGTGGACGCCGGCTATGATGGACTAGGAGCGGTGCTTCACCAGAAATATCCTACCAGGCTACGGCCTGTCGCCTATGTTAGTCGCAGCTTGACTCTGAGTGAAAAGAACTATCTGGTTCACAAGTTAGAATTTCTGGCGTTGAAGTGGGCCATTGTGGATAAGCTGCATGACTACCTCTACGGGGTGCCCTTCGAAGTGAGGACGGACACACTGACGTATTTTTTGACATCCGCCAAATTGGATGCCACCGGTCACAGGTGGTTGGTTGCCCTGTCCAATTACAGCTTCACCCTGAAGTATATGCCAGGGCCTAAGAATATTGGGGTTGACGCTCTGTCCCGAAGGCCGGAATTGGGGCCAATGTCTGAAGATGGAGAATGGGAAGAAATACCGGGTCCCAGGATCCGTACCATGTGTTCTACAGCGGCCATTTTGGACGGAAATGTGGCCTTCTCTGAGCTACGTGGGATTCCGGTGTACCGAATAAAGGACTCGGAAGGACGGATAAACGTTTGGCACCGGAACCATCTACTGCCCATTCCTCAAGTCGGTGAGCCTGATCAATCAGATTCTTCTCCCAATGTGCAGGAGGTCATTGAAGACGCACCTATCGCTGGCCCTAGTGATCTCCTGCCTACTGCGCCTGGTACTGCCACTCGGACTCTGAATCCTGAGAGCCCGGCATTCACCCCAAAGGGTGACACTAACAATGACATTCGCTCTATGAGAGAGCCAGGACACCAAGCCGCTGGAAACCTCTCCGACCACGAAATGAAGAAGAGCTTTCAGGGTGAACAAACAGGCCGGCTCCCAAACTGAGCAGGAGTCAGAGAACTGTGCGCCCCCCAATTACAATGGCGTATGATTCAATAGGGAACCCCATTATGGGTCTCGGCAGGCGTCCAGGGCCAGGTTTGCCTCTATTATCACGGTCCTGACTCAGGTGTATAATGTCATTTAAGAAGTTTGTATAAAGTTGTGTTAGGCTGTATATTTCCCATTGTATAAAGTCGGGGGGGGGGGGGGGGGGGGGGGGGGGGGGGAGACCCATATGACTGATTAGGGGAATGGCCTCTAGGGTTGTGTTCGAGCGCCTATGGTGGGGTGACCAGGGTCTGGTTCGTTTGGTGTGGTTGTCTGGTCCTATTGTGGGAGATCCAGGGATCCCAGATATCCTCGTGTGCAGGCAGTTTTTGTCGGACGATGGCTGTGAGCCTCTCCATAGCCATTACCTCTTCTACTCTTTTCCTAATTGTTCCTAGTGCAGGCGTAGTCGTCTTCCTCCAGGAGGCCGCAATACAGCAACGAGCCGCGGTCATAATGAAGGAGATCAATTTCCTGACTGGCCGGACAATGTCCTTCAATGGTGCAGCCAGCAGGTAGGTCAGTGGTTCAATAGGCACTTCTAGGTCGGTGACCTCTTTTATTAAAATGTGGACCTTGGCCCAGTACTTAATAATTTCTGGACAGGTCCACCAGATATGGACCATGTCCCCTCTATGACCACAGCCTCTCCAACATTGATCTGAAGCCAGAGGGTAGATTTGGTTTAATCGTGCTGGGGTAAGATACCAGCCAAACATAATTTTGTAGATATTTTCCTTTATTGTAGTGCATAGGGAGGTCTCCGAGGCTGTCTCCCAGATTTCTTCCCAAGTCTCTCTGTCTATAACAGTGTTCAGGTCAGCTGCCCATTTGAGCATATAGTCATGTTCTTTTTGGGTCGAGGAGCGCTCTAGAGCCCCGTATATATCAGAGATTAGACCCTTCTGGTGGGTCTTTGTCTCGGAAAGAAGCTCAAATGATGTGAGAGTGGGGTATTCTGGGAGAGGACATGTTGTCCTAATAAAGTTTCTAATTTGGAGATATTTAAATGTGTCCAATTCTTTAATTTTATATTTGGTCCTTACCTCTTGGAAGCTCAGAAGCCTCCCCAGGCTCAGAAGATCCGCAATCGCCTCTATACCCCTTGTGCTGTATTGTTCGAACAGTTTAGATCCACATCCCGGGGGGAACTTTGGATTGTTGAGAATGGGGGTCAATTGGGAGCTTTTGGTAGTAAGGCCATGTTTGTATTTACAACGAGACCAGACGTCCCATGTGAAACGGGAGGCCTGAAGTTTCAGGTTGTGTGTATGACCCTCTCCTCTGTCCAGGCTCCAGAGGCAGGCTTGCAGAGAAGGCATTTTGGCACATTGAGTCTCTATCTCTACCCAACTACAACGGGTCGGGTCAGAATTCCACATCACCACCTGCTTGAGCTGTGCAGCTATGTAATATCTATGTATGTCCGGAACCCCCATACCTCCCCTAGATCTTGCAGCCATCAGGACCGACCTGGCGACTCGGGGTCTTTTGCCCTGCCAAATGAATTGAAATATTCTGTTTTGCATGTTTTTAAGATCAGTGCCTGGGACGTGGATCGGGAGTGTTTGAAAGAGGAATAACATTCTTGGGAGTATATTCATCTTAACGGAAGTCATTCGACCGATCCACGAGATCTGGTATCCTGCCCACTGATCTAGATCCTTTTTGATCTTATCCCATAAATGCGGGTAGTTATCCCGGTAAAGATCCCGATAGTGCCTTGATACATTTACTCCCAGATATTTAATGTATGCAGGGCACCATCTATAGCTGAAATTGGTTTTGAGGAGGTGAGCTTCGGGATCCGGGAGACTAAGATTTAGGGTCTCAGATTTGTCGCTGTTTATCTTATATCCTGATACTCTGCCAAACTCCGTCAATTCCCTCTGGAGGTTAGGGAGGGAAGTTAGAGGTTTAGTCAGGGTAAGGATGATATCATCAGCGAATAGGGAAATTTTGTATTGTGAGTTGTCGATCGGGATTCCCTGGATGTTCGGGTTCCCTCTAATTTTAGACGCCAATGGTTCAATCGTGAGGGCGAAGAGGAGGGGAGATAGGGGGCATCCTCGACGGGTACCGTTCTGGATTAGGAATCGTTCCGAGCCTCCGCCCGAGAGGCGCACCAAGGCTGAGGGATTCTGGTAAAGTGCTTGAACTCCCTTTAGAAACGAGTCTCTGAAGCCGAACTTAATCAATGTCTGGTTTAGAAATAGCCAATCAATCCCGTCAAATGCCTTCTCTGCATCTAGGCTCAGCAACATTGCCTTTGAGCCTGAAAGGTGGGCATGATCTACCAAGTTTATAATTTTGCGTGTATTGTCTGAGGCCTGACGACCCAGGACAAACCCGACCTGAGTGTTTATGATATTTTACACTTCATTACATACAATAATCTAGGATCACATGACCTTAAAATCCATCAAGGTGTTATAAACATTTGTATTGTCCCTCAACCTGTGCTCCCCCTGTTCTTCTTGTTTTTCTGTTCCATCAGTCCTCTACCACATTCCTGGGGTACATCATATCCAGTACTGGACTGACTATGGATCCGGATAAGGTCAAGGCGATCGTAGAATGGAGATTCATCCAGGGTTTCTCAGCAGTAGTCACACCCATCACAGCACTAACTAAAAAGGGAGCCGATCCGACTCACTGGTCTATCAAAGCCATCAAACCCTTTTGACTAAAGAAAGCCTTTATCTCCGCACCTATACTGGTACATCCGAACCCAGCACTGCCCTTCACCCTCGAAGTAGATGCCTCTGATGTCGGAGCGGGAGCGGTACTTTCCCAGAGAAAGGAGCCCCAGACAAGACTCCACCCATGCGCATTTAAAAAAAAAAATTCTGCCGCAGAGGGAAATTACGATGTGGGAAATCGTGAGCTCCTCGCTATCAAGATGACCTTGGAAGAATGGAGGCACCTACTTGAAGGTACAACAACCCCTATCACCATCTTAACGGACCATAAGAATCTACTTTTTATTGAAGGGGCGCGCCGCTTAGGATCTCGCCAGGCACGTTGGGCTTTGTTTTTTACCCGCTTCAACTTTGAGATTTCATACATCCCTGGCTCCAAGAACATTAAGGCGGACGCACTCTCCCGGCAGTTCTTCGCAGAGGACAAATCGGAAAACCAACCAGAGCCTATCCTTTCTCTGGCATGCATTCTCTCTGCAAACGTCTTCAGCGCCCTTCCTGAGATCACTAAGGCACAGAATAACATCCCAGAGGGCATCCAGGTTCCTGAGGGTCGGCTATTCACCCCTCCCAGACTTCACAGACAGGTCATGGAGTGGGGTCACGCTTCCACCGCAGTAGGTCACTCAGGTACTAGGAGGACTATCGACCTCTTGGAACTCACCTTCTGGTGGCCAGGCATGCACAAGAACATCAGGAGCTTCATGTCTTCCTGCGCTACGTGCGCCCGGAACAAAATGCCCTGCAGCAAACCTCCAGGTTTCCTACTACCCCTTCTCATCCCCGACCGTCCATGGAACCATCTCTCGATGGACTTTATAGTCGAATGACCTAAATCCAAGTTCTTGGATATGATCCTAGTAGAAGTAGATCGCTTCTCGAAGCAGGCACACTTCGTTCCACACCGGGGACTACTATGCGCCACCAGATTATATGAAACCTTCATCAAGGAGAACTTCAGGCTTCACGGGACACCCCAAACCATAGTGTCAGATCGGGGATCACAATTTGTGTCTACATTTGGAGAGTTTTCTGCAAGAAATTAGGTATCATGTTACAGTTCTCCTCCGGCTATCACCCGCAGACCAATGGGCAGACCGAACGGACCAATCAGTCACTCGAACAATACATCCGCTGCTTTGTCTCAGACGCTCAGGACAATTGGGCAAAACTCCTCCCTTAGGAAGAATTTACGCATAATAACTCACGCAACGAGTCCACTCAACAGTCTCCCTTCTTCATTAATTATGGGTTCCATCCCGCCACTTTTCCATCCTCAGTCCCCAACTCTGGGGTCCCTGCTGTGGAGAACAGGGTTTGACTACTTCAGAAATCATGGGAGAAGATCCAAAACAACTTAAGGCAGGCCGTCCATCTCCATAGTAAACAAGCCGATCGCCACTGCCGAGAGACCCCTAACTATATTCGGGGTCAAAAAGTCTGGCTCCCTACGAGGAATATACGACTCAAGGTACCCTCTCCCAAACTAGCACCCAGATTCATTGGACCGTTCCCCATCCTAGAGAGAATCAACCCGGTGGTCTACCGGTTAAAACATCCTCTTACCATGAAGATTCTTTCTGCCTTTCACGTTTCTCTCCTGAAATTTTTCCTACCCAACAATCTTTCTACCAGCAGGAACATTCTACCCCGTCCCATCCTAGAGGAGGAGCAACAGGAGTTCGAGGTCCAGGCCATCATCAATTCAAGGGTATCAAGGGGTACACACAACCAGATTAACTCAGGAGTTCCACCGCAAGTATCCCTCTAAGCCATCCCTGGGTCGTCCGGTGGCCTCCCCTCAATGGGGGGTACTGTCAGGACCGCACCCTCGGTCCCCGCGCCTTCCTACTTACCGGCGCCCACGTCCCGCCGTAGCGGCCCGCGCAGCCGCATCTCCCGCTCCTCCACCGGCTTGTGCCCCGTCGGGGCGTCACTCCCGCCTTCCGGGAGCGCGCGGCAGACCCCAACCACGCGCGCATCTCAGCTCATCACACTCCAACCTCGGGCGCACGCGGCACGTGCATGCACCATTTAAAGGGACCAACACCTGCTCTAATGCCTACACTAATCTCAGGTGGGCTACACCTGAGCCACATCCAGCCTCGGCCTATCACCGGTCCAGGTATGTCTGACCACTCCTCCTCTCCTCCCTCTCATTGGATCCCTCCGGTATTTAGGGTCACTCTGCCCTCTGGTTGTTGCTGAGCATAGACCTTCCTATGCACCGTGCTCATTTGCAGCCTGAGTACCTATTCTTGTCGGTATCCGTATTCCTGTCGTGACCCTGCTTGTGCCTGACCTGTCTCTTCTTGTTCCCCTGGACCTCGGCTTGTTTAACGGACTTCTACTCTCTCTACTCCATGACCACGGCTTACGGACCTTGACCACTCTACGCTCTCTACTCCACGACCACGGCTTACGGACCTTGACCATTCTACACTCTCCAACCCCAGACTATAGGCAAGTACCCGCTACCTTCTCCTACCCTGACCCGGCTACACGTTCACAACCCTGCAATCCGGACCCACCCCGGTGGCTTAGGGCGGTGGTTATATATCTTCCCCACCTCAGCCCCGCGGTCCAGTCCAGGTTGTAGTGAGCATCCGTGACAGATACCTGAGGTAATTGATCCTCACCCTTCCATGGGCATATAGGTTTCAGCAGTAACCGATGCCTGAGGTAATTAACTCTCACCCTTCCTGGGCAGATAGGCTTCAGCAGCAACTGATACCTGAGGTAATTGATCCTCACCCTTCCTGGGCAGATAGGCTTCAGCAGGAACTGGATAGCCTCGGTCTATAGTATCCTCATCTAGGGGTCTCATCCACCCCCTAGTCAGGACAGGACTCAGGAGGCGTCACCGCTGCCCCTGACTCAACCGGAGCCAGGGCAGGAACCAGAGCCCCAACAGGACTGAGACTTAGAACAGGACAGACTCTGGACTAATTAGCATAGGATCACACTTTTATACCTGGGGAGCGGCTAGCTTCTCTGCCCCAGTAACTGGGCAGGCCCTACTGCAGCAAGCCCTCATCCTGGCATGTGACTCCAACCATTCCCTGGCATGTGCCTGAAAACTGAAACAATGTAACTCTACGGGGAACTGACTCACATGCAGGGCCATGTACTAGGGGTTTAACTCTAGCACTGCCTGCTATTACCAGGACTTACATGCCAGGCCATAGAAATATAGCAGGGAGCTACATTCTCCCCCTGGTGAAAATCCTCATCGTCCCCGAATGAGGTAGCATTTGTATAACATCACACAATGTGATTTATAGAATAAAAATACAATTTGCATAATACAAAAATACAAAAGCACACAGTAACTTAACAGGTCCCTCCTAAAAAAAAGAACAGAATTATAGCAGCATATCCCAAATGAAATATTCATCACCACATGTCCTATATGTAGGGGCCTAGTAATAATGAGCAGGGTCTGGCTTCCTGATTCATCTGCCTGTAACAGAATAATACCTCATGTTGCCCTTTTCACTCACATATTCCACTCTGCCCATGTAGATGTTATGCCCTACACGCCACACCCTGATTAGATACGACACCCTATCACCAGTGTAGTGCCCTGACTGCTGCATTTGGGAGCCATGTAATCCAGGACAGTATCCCTGACCCATTCTTCCCTGTTTCCCTCTACCTCCCTCATTAAAGGTTCCAGCAAATAAGGGAATTCAAAACCATGTGACTTCCTAAATCTCTGTACAATTATTCTGTCAGCTCTTCCAGACTTAACCTGGTCCTGTCAATAATCCTGCCCTTGTATAGTGGTTCCTCGTGGATATCTTCAAAAACTGCTTCTTCCAAGCCTGGAGAAGAATCAGTGCCCATCTGAAAAGCTTTCATTCTGTTACGCATAACTTCTGCTTCTTGTGCAGGTGTAAACTCTCCCTTTTCCCACCAACTTTCTACCTTGTTTCCCTGCACACGAATAAACCCTGTCCGGTCCGTATGTGGAACATAACGCCTGTACATAGGAACCCACCAGTTAAGTGCAGGCCCCTTGATATCAGTTTTAGACATGACATTTGCAGACAGACGATTTTCCATACATTTGGGGTATACCAAAGCTATGGGTGAAGGTGTTCTGGGCGCTAGGGGCTTACATATCCCACCTAACCCAGGGAACATATATTTGGGCACATTATCAGCATTATGCTCACCGTCACTGGGTTGGTCCGGCGCAACATTGTCCTGACTCTAAATAGAAGCGACGGGCTCCGTTACCGGAGTAGCCGAAGCGTCCTGGCTCTCAACCTTAACAGCTGTAGCTAGTAAATGTCCCAGTCTCATGTGTTCCTTTGATCTGCCCCGGCCGATTGCCGAAACCAGCATTGTGACATCCTCCTCAATATGCTTTGGGCCTGGGGCCAGAGTCTCCGCCGCAGCCTCCACAGCAGCGAGCTCACGGGCCTTTCGGATGGCTTTGCACCGCAGCAGGAACAGACTGAAATCTGCTTTGCTCGTCACCAAAGACAATTCGCTCTCAGGAATCACCACCAAAGACGATTCGCTCTCAGGAATCACCACCAAAGACGATTCGCTCTCAGGAATCACCACCAAAGACGATTCGCTCTCAGGAATCACCACCAAAGACGATTCGCTCTCAGGAATCACCACCAAAGACGATTCTCCCTTAGGAACCACCACCAAAGACGATTCGCTCTCAGGAACCACCACCAAAGACGATTCTCTCTTAGGAATCACCACCAAAGACGATTCGCTCTCAGGAACCACCACCAAAGACGATTCGCTCTCAGGAACCACCACCAAAGACGATTCTCTCTTAGGAACCACCACCAAAGACGATTCGCTCTCAGGAATCACCACCAAAGACGATTCTCTCTTAGGAATCACCACCAAAGACGATTCGCTCTCAGGAACCACCACCAAAGACGATTCGCTCTCAGGAACCACCACCAAAGACGATTCTCTCTTAGGAATCACCACCAAAGACGATTCACTCTCAGGAACCACCACCAAAGACGATTCGCTCTCAGGAACCACCACCAAAGACGATTCTCCCTTAGGAACCACCACCAAAGACGATTCTCTCTCAGGAACCACCACCAAAGACGACTCCCTCTCCGAAGCAGGGATGGTTGAAACACCAGCCGACACCTCCGCTGTCGCTCCCACGCCGTTCTTCCATCAGTAAGAATGCACCACCGTCTCCCCACGAGGATCCTCCGCAACTGCCAACTCCTCTCGGTCGCGTCTTTTTCCCAGGAATGGTATGGAGGAAGCTCGACGGAACTTCGACACAATGGCTCCGTGCTCTGAGTAAGCCATGCCTACTACATATGCCTTCTAACACCAAAGAGTGATATTGGTCGGCACTTCCACACAAAATACAATCAGTGATCAAGTGTTATTAGGTGATCATTTAATACTGTAGTTAAATATACATATGTGAATTGTGAACATATAATTTAAATAAATGGGTGATGATGCTCATAAAACCTCTGATGGGGTCTTGTTTCCAGAAGTCCTCCTCTACAACAGCTCTCCACAGAATCCAAAGGGAGGAGGCTCAACCCAAAAATGGAAAATAATACATAGTGTGTATACTGTGTGACAAAACGTAAAAGTTGAGTGGAATCTCGGCTCATAAGGTTATTCTACTTACAAGAAGAAGATGTAAATAAAACCTATCTCCAGTCTGTGGCTGTGGTATTGGCTTCTTGACGATGTATGCTGGTATACCTCAGGATAAAAGAATGGGAATGGACATAGTGCAGATCAAAAATATCACATTTATAATAAAACACGTACTCAATGCACTCACGTCCTGTACATGTGTACGTGGCATATATACAAGTGAGGGCCTCTGGGCTGCTCTTGTCTTCGCTGCTGTACTGTATGTCAAATAGCCATGTTGGATAGGGCCTGGGATGATGTACCACCACTGGTGTGCAGCTGGTCTCTCTCCTCCAGCTCCCCTTGCATGTTCGCCCGGCGTCTGACGTCACTTCCGGTCGGAGAATGTTCTCCTGAGGAAGAAGCTTGAAGCTTTGAAACGCGTAGAGATTGAGCCTGAGTGGATTCAGTGAGGGGCAGGAGGACAGACCTTTGTTGCCTGGTGATTAACCCATCGAGCAGAACTGGAAGTGACGCACATCAGCATCACCGGAAGTGACGCGAGTCCGAACGGAAATGACGTCAGACGCCGGGAGAACGTGCAAGGGGAGCTGGAGGAGAGAGACCAGCTGCACACCAGTGGCTGTACACCTCCCTAAAACCTATCCAACAGGGCTATTGGTCACATGAAGACCAGACCAGCCCAGAGTCCCTCACGTGTATATATGCCACTTGTACAACAGTATACACTATGTATTATTTTTCATTTTGGGGTAGGATTCTGTTGAGTACTAAATATGCTTTCTCAGGACTTGGACCGCTATGTAAATAAACTAATCTTGAACATAGTGACGGCGACTAGATGCGCCATATCCCTACCCGGGAAAGGACTGGACCTCCCATCTATTGGATATATTGAAAACAAAATATTGTCTATCCTCCATATGGAGAGAATAACCCGTTTCTTCAGAGATTCATGTGCCAAATTCCAGAGAGCGTGGCAACCGTGGCCTATATATCACAGCATACGTGGCTCGGCGGTTCCGACTCTGGATGACTCCCCGGTATTGGTTTACATTTTCCACTGTGTAATAATAGCCTGTTCGTACCTCCGCTCTGCCACAGAGAGCTGCTGGTGGCTACTGACCTAACCACAAGTATATTACATTACAAACCTGTCACAGACGCAGGGTCCTCCCTCTCACCTGCAGTGGGACTGCCCGGATACCTTCTCACCTGGAGAGGGGCTGCCTGGATACCTTCTCACCTGGAGAGGGGCTGCCCGGATACCTTCTCACCTGGAGTGGGGCTGCCCGGATACCTTCTCACCTGCAGTGGGGCTGCCCGGATACCTTCTCACCTGGAGAGGGGCTGCCCGGATACCTTCTCACCTGGAGTGGGGCTGCCCGGATACCTTCTCACCTGGAG
>WSYH01008890.1:0-27634 GCA_036426205.1 Ascaphus truei | reverse complement strand
TATGAGCATATGCTCGATGAATTAGTCATTTAGGAGACATTATTATATATGGCATACTTACATGCTACAATCAATCGATATTCATAGCTCACTTAAAAAGCCCAAGAATAATAAACTAAATAGGGCATTGTATGTATAACCTACTTCAGAAAATGGGTTATTTAATGAACAGCAGCAATAGATGCTTGCAATTATTAACACCATTCAATGAATGTGCATCATTATTGATCACAAATGAACATTACCATAGAGGATAATCCCCATACTTATTTTTGTATATAGGACAAATAATTAACCCATTGGAGTGCCAGCAGCAGCACGCTGGGCATTGTGTTGCCCGCTCCATCTGACCAACTCAGGAATTAGTAGACAGCACCGAAGGCGATGCTTATGCAATAGATTACTGTTAGGTCCACCAAGTAATGCGACCTTAAGAGCTCATCAGGAAAGATGATCCAAATATCTCAGCTCACGGTCTCTGAAAATTGCAGCAGTGGAGCACACTTCTGCCCACCAGTGGACTCATGGTTTTCCTCAGAGACGCTCCTCTTGTGCCGATCTGAAAATCCCTCTGCCGCGAACTTATTCAGGAACTCAAACAGACCCTGTAACAAACAGGAGCAATGTAGATGAGAATCTGTACATTGTTGCGAAGAGCGACCCGCAAGCACACATTAAACTGGGACAGACGTTCAGGCTAATCAATGTTGATAAAAAATGGATTACAAACAAGATTTAAAAGAGCACAGAGCATGTCACAGGTATGCCCCTTACTCATGTTGCGTTGAGAATCTAGAAGCACATCCGCTCACAGCCAAAGGAGGTGCCAAAGTCAAAATCGCTTACAAAAAATAAAGAAGATGGGGCAGTTTGCATAATTTCAGATACAAGTCATCATACCCCAATAATAGAGGTTAACTATACCTTCAAGTCAATACGGTTCTCGGAACCAATGGTGCAAATCCTGCATTATACCTTGTGCGGCTCAGCACATAAATGTTTTGCTGTTTGCGTGTGGCTATATTTGACCACCAATGAGCGTTGCAATCTAAATTTTCATCCTAACGGTACAGGAGACATAAGTGAGTAGATCTGCACAAGGAGACAAACTGGGATTGTACCAGTTCTCCCCAATTCAAAGGCCCCAGTGACATTAAATGCATGCTATTTGATGAGCCATTCTCTTGATACATAGCAAAATGCTTTAACATAAAGAATATGCATCAGCTTCATCATGAATGTAGCAGAACAGAATTACGTTATAAGTTTGTGTGTATATCAATAGTCTCATACCAGCATTCCTATAGCCATCACTAAACCATGCTGTTGTCAATGCCCACTAGCACTCCCTTTCGTGCGAAAATAAAATACAAAACATATGTATTATACATTGTTATAATTAGGCAGCAGCTGAATGTTACTATATGTTTTCATTTTTTATCGAACTAAAGGAGAGAGCTGTCTGCATCACATGCAGGATCCTAACCTACTATACTAATCATAAGCGAGTAACACATATACAGCAATTGGAATAAAGACACACGGGTACTGGGGAACATTACAATGGCAGAGATACATATAACAGGTCAAAGAAAAACATTGGCACGCGTTATCGAACGACAACAGATTCTGAATCCGCGGGCCTAGCCCCACACCTATCGATGTATTACATTGAAGAGCGTTAGGGTTGAAAAGGTGCCTTGTGCCCGTACCCCAAAGGAGCTGCCACTGCTGCCAGCACCAAGGAAACAGAGAGTCAATGAGCGACAAGTGACAATGTCCAGTCCCGCGGGTACATTAGTAAATACCCTGCAAAGCGGAAGACATCAAGGATGGCGGCATACACCAGCGACCCCTCGCCACTCATGCTCAGTGACAGCCCTGTGCACCAGCCTGCCAGGGTTTTTTTGGGGGCCTCTCACCGTGCCTCGCTGACCACACAACCTCTAGCTGCTGCTTGACATTGAACGCGGATCCCACCGGGGACAGACACCGTGCCTGACCGCCGCCATGCGGGATGACGTGATACCACAGAGAGGAAGACCGCCGCACAGGGACAGCATGCTGCGCGGCACACCATGGACCGGAGCTCAGCACCGATATGCACCCTCACGCCGACGTCGCCTACTGACAGCAGCAAGAGCTGAAAACTACAACACGAAGGAGGGGGCCGGCACTGCGGAAGGTGAACGACCGTATGCGGGGAGGGGCGCGTGACATCGCATAGCTCTGATGACGCTCCCGCGCAGCTCATATGGGCGGACGATACCGCAGAGCAGATCCATCCGGCGGGGGCCCTCAGAAGGGGCGCGGGTACGTGTGAAAGGCACACCATCAGCATTGTGCATGAAGCCTCCCCTATGGAGGGTCACAGTAGATGAGGGCATGAAGGGCGATAAGTCATTGGCCAGAGTTCTGCTGCTGCGAGGACCCGTGCAGACTTGTCAGCCCTCAGTTGATTATTAGCATCGCATAGACTGACGGGTTTAGCTAGATAAAGAAATTAGGAATCCCTATAATGCGTGCACTCATCCTCTTGATCAGAACTATAGATATTATTTTATATTTTTCTAAAGAGATGAATGTTCATCTACCACTAATATATATTTATATTATGCAACAAAAAAAGTGTTAAAACCTATTTTCAAGACCGCATACAAAATAGACCTACTAGATAAATAGGAATGATTTGCTGGCCATATATGCATTGTATCTTAGTACATGATGTGATTCAAATACGTCCCCAAAGGGTTAGCATACTTGATAGCTAGGACTTCGGCAGCTATTGCTAATTACTGGCCTTTCCTATGATCAGTCCTGTATAGAACAGCGCCAGTGGAAAGGTTAATTCCTTCAGATGCCTGTTTGTGAGTTACAGCTCTGAAAGTATTGTAGCAATAGTCAGAGGCGCGCCTATAGCAACCTTTAGAGACATGTATCCAAAGCGCGGCTTAGGATATAGGGTTGCGAACACCCCCTGAATGTGTGTCTGTAATGAGCCAATCGGTATCAGCTTTGAGTTGTAATGATTCAAAGTTAGAGACACTCCCGAGGCATATTCAATTAGAAGCACATGTCTCCACAAAATATAGGATGTCAGCTAGTTAGTAGGCGTAGCGAGAGAAGAGCATTGAGAGAGGGGGCCAGCAAGAATCGTTATCCCTCTAGGCCCCACCTGGGTAAGAGAGAGGGCGGGGAAGTTAAGCAGCCATGAGCAGAAATGACAGAGAGCTAAGATCAGGCCTATGCAGGTTCATGCTGTATGCTGTGTATGCTGCTATGAATAAAGCAAAACACAGAAGAAGCCTGCCTGTGTGTTGTAGCTTCACTTTCCTGGTGTAGGAGCAATGACAGTGTCAGCTGCGGGGAGCCATCCTCTGGAGACCTCCAGCGGGCATCCCCTACTGCGATGGAGGCACTGCACCACCCAAGAGAGAGCAAGGTAACTGTTCCCACACCACCTTGCTCCCTTGTCCTGCGTTCTCCCCACAACACTGCGCGCAGGCCCTCAGCCCTCTGTATATACCAGGAGGACTCCACAGCACCCAGCGCACTCAGAGTGACAGAAGGAGGTGTACCCCCACTTCATGTTATCGGGGTGCGGGGTACCATAGAGGGGTTACAACTTCATAATTGAGGGATATAGCGATTTATGGATAGTGCGTAGAATATAAATCAAAATAAATTTTTTTAAATATATATCTTGTCGCTGATAATTGTGATGAAAACTTAACAAAAGTGATAAATATACAAGAAGTGATCCGTGCTGCTACATTAAAGTGTATAGTCAAACCAATCATTCCCTTTCAAGTTCGAATATATAATCTATCTACTGATTTACTTCTATTAATATAAGGTCAGGAGATGATACAAATTTGCGTGATTTAGCTGTCGATGTCAGCATCAATAAAGCGCAAATGTTATATACTGGCTATGTCCTGCGAACTAAATTCCATATTCCTCTGTCTTCCCCTTTAGTGTATGAGATTCATTTCCACATGTTCAGTTGCCCTGCTCATATTTACTCCTGACCTCCAGAGAGCCCCAACGCCTCGCCATGTAGATGCCTTACCAACATTCATGCCAACCCTACATGTTGTTACACAGCCTGTAGTTGTTAGCCTGCGCTCATATTCTCCTACTGAGAGCTGAGCGCTATTCCTAACCCCCCCTGTCTTGCTAACAGATAGTATGGTCCCATTCCCATCTAGTGTGAACCTTGCTCCCACTTCCTTACCACCCTAGATCACAGTGAGTACGACCTGTCTGATACAACACCTGGTAAGCCTTCTCTCTTACCATCGTACACCTCATAGAAGCCATCACCACATAGAGACAGCATCTCTCGCCTACCATACACCTACAAGTTCCATGTTGTTTTTCTAATCCATGAATAAAGTTAAGAAAGGACATTAAGGACTTGTCATGATTTAGAAGAGGAGAAGACATCGAAGTTAAAGCACTGAAGCTATATCGTCACTACAACAACGTGCCAAACAGCTTCAGGAAGTAGGAGAGTTCGAGACGTGCTATCAGAGGATCTACAGCAGAAGCTATCACTCACAGCCTTCAATGCTACAAAAAGGCAGCTCTACACAGTCTAACAGCAAACTATACAGCTTTGCAAAAACAAGCAGGAGTTTCTAAAATAGCACAAGACCACTGTAAACAAAGACATGTGCTTAGGGAATCACACAGGAGCTACTATCAAAGACTTATAGCTAATAAGAACCAGATGCAGTCTAGCCAGGAACTGAAAGACCAGCATACAGGTACACTGCCACAGCCAGCTTTGCAGACAAACAGTGCTTCTAGTACACAAACTAATTGCCTTTCTTGTCTGAGCTTCACCCTACGCATAGCCCCAATAGTAGAGGAAGCCCACCATCCCTACCTATCCAGCTGCGCACAGTCCCCACGGCCCTAAAGCGACACATCAAGGGCCACGATGATACTCGGACAACCGCCAGGACACGGAAGTCAGAGCCACCGGGACCACCTGTGAGACTACAGCTACCCCATACGCTGCAGCGACACCGCTCGGCATCATATGAGGCAGACGCCCACGCTGACACAGGTCTAAAAGACCGCACGCCACAACGCACTAGGCTAAAGGCCTACACACACACTCAGCATGGAAGAAATCAGAGCCTGCACCAGACATACGCAGAAGGAAAGCGATCACTCAGAACACACGAGGACGCCGCCGCAAACTGCACAGGCGACAGCGAGGCGGCAAGGCCAACGGACAGTCAAACTGACACAAAAGGCCCGTGGAATAAATTGAGCATGGACAATTCAAAGCGACACCGGACTAAATTAGAGTTGGTCCCCGGGAAACAACCACACTTGGCGGGTACGCAATTGCCGGACGGGCTGGCAATTGTACAAATGCCTCGCAGAGCAGGTGGATTAAACTCAATTGAGGTAGACCGCTCCGCAGCACCATGCGCCTGTCACAGGATTTTTCACCTATCTGAACAAGAAACAAACACGGATGATAGCATACGATGAGCTGCGACCCAAAAGCGCGATTGACCGGAAAGTGATGCATCGCGCAAAACCGCATCACGGAAGTCGAGAGAGTAGTAGGAGAAAGACCTGCTTTGTTTGATGGGAGTGGTGTGGAGGGTGGAACCGACATACGACAGTCGCTTTCATATTGCACATCCCAGCATACAAGCTAGCAATCAGCAATAGCGTCACGCAAGCAAAGTGCGCACCGCGCCCCCGCCCGAAATACAAAAACCACGCCGCGTCACCCGCCGCCCAAGCAGCCCCAGGTCGCCCGCCAACGCCCCCCAATGCCCGCCCCCCCCCCCTGCCGAGGCCCCGCGGGCCAACGCCACGTGCCAGAGAACCGACCATTACGCTCAGAGAGAGGCAGTCATGTTGAAACTAGAAAGGCCCGACCCGCTAGAAGAGGAGGAGCAGGCAGGCCCACTGCCACCGCCTCACGAAAAAGGACAGAGGTGGACGTCCAACTAAGAGGCCACTAAATACAGAGAAGCGAAGCGCGCGCCGTACCGCGCACAGATAAGTCCTAAGAGCAGCCGCGTGAGACCGGGACGGCGGGATGCTACCGATACAGCACGGATAGCCCTAAGAGGATCCAATCCAACGCATTGAAGACTAAAGTAGGAGCCTCTTAGCCGTAAACATCAGTGCAACATATACAAACACGGAGGGCAATGCACCCCGCCACTGCAAGATAGCTAGGTCCACGGAGGAGAAGAGAACGCTGCCATCCTTCAATGGTACATGCTGCCTAGGATAGCCAAAGCGCCGCAACAGTGATCCACACGCCAGCGCGACACACGGATGCCACCACCCAGGCCGAATCCAGGTACACCCCAACGGAGGAGAGGAGGGAACAGCCACTCCACACAGCCGCAGACAAGCAGCCATCACGTTGCCTCCACGCCCAGACGCAAGAGGCGACCGCACGGACCCCCTCCCAGCAAATACTCAGAACGGCGACAAAACCCGATCGATGCCTCAGGACTGCACAGACATAGCCAGTAATGATTCGCGTAAGTGACAACTGGTGCACGCAGGACTCATCAGCTTCGCCGACCGCCCTGAAAACACCGGGACGCTGGAAGTTAGGTTACAAAGACGCAATAAACAGCTTGGACTTACAGCAAGGAAGAGAGCACAACTGTTAGTCAAGTTCTCTGGGCGAACGAAATACAAGTGACGCACGCCAAAGAGAATTCGGGCGCCAAACCGCCCAACCACCCCAAGTACGCTTTGACCTAGTGTGGGAAAGGCTTAGAAGAGTCCTACGGACAGCCCGAAGCAGTCGCAGGATTCGCTCTTCAAAGAATCACCAGCCTCCCACAAGATCACAACTAAAGACTACGTCGAAGTTACGAGGAGCTGCAGGGACATGCCCTGCAAGAAACTGAGTTCGCAAAAGGAAAGACCCATTCACTAAATAGTTTCAACGCCCCTAGACTCAGCATGTGGAGATGAGACCCATCCTGGAGAGAGAGAGAGAAAGCTACCCTTCAACCCACAGTGAAAAAATGGTGATCTAACAAGCGCTCAAATACAAAAGCCAGAGGAGAAGCAGCGTAGTCACCCCCCATTCCATTCTTCGTGAGCTTACATCGCGAGCAGTGGCAAAGGACAGAGTGACCGATCCCATTTCCATCTAGCTGTGCCGCTAACCACACCCAGTGACAAGCAAGCCAGGGAAATTGAGCAGACCAAGTGGCGCCAGATACGGTTTAACACTCCAAACACCCATCTCGGTCCACAGGACGAGTGCCTCCCACGACCCAAACAATCTCCGCATCAGTCGGTCGCGGGGAGACAGAAACGAGGGACCCAAAACGAAGAAGTCCCATACCAGAAGCCACCACCCACTATAACGATGTGACTTTGGGTTCAGGATGACAGTCCCCTAGAAGAACGCAAGGGTTACTTGGGAATTCAGGAGTTTGCTTCAGGTGACCTCCGCGGATCCACGACTCACCTAGACCAGGGACTGACAAAAAAGAGACAAAATGCACAGTAGTACAAAGTGACTGAAAGCACGTGACACGTTACACCAGAAGGAGAGCGCTGACACTCCACCACCTCCACAACCCATCTCCGTAGCGGAGCACTGGCGGGGAGGAAAGAAGGGAGAGCCACATCCGTCACATCTCACGCCATGCGGTTTTTGCGGCAAAAAGAACGGCTGACAAAAGTCCGCTCTCCAAAAATGGCCTCTTGCTCGCGGGTGCACCCCCAGGGACAACCATCTGAGAACGCTATTCGGATGATGGCAATCCCTCGACGACCAAAGCAACAGATCTTAGCGAAGAGGCGGAGTACTAAACCTATTAACCATACAAGGACTAATGCCTCACCCTACACCTTCAGAACCTGGCAGGGTCACAAGAGTCAACGGGAGGAGAAAGCCGAGCAAGTCGGTTACGTCATATCCGTCTTCTCGGTCGATCTAACACAGATATAGAGTTAGCTCATCCCCACCTCAACCGAGTGCCGCCAATGGCCACAAAACAGGGCGACGAGAATTCCCACACTGACATGCGCACGCATTATACACCGCAACCTCAAGAGGGATAACCACAACGAATCCTGTGGTTTTAGAACAATGGCGCCAAGATCTTGCTGCGCGACTCGTGGTAGGACATGAGAGGTACATTAAGTCCGTTGAACAGTTAACGCGACACCACAACACGCCATACGCCCAAAGACTTGACCTGGATGGGTGATGATGGGCAAGCATGCACCAACAAAGAGGACAGGCAAAGACTATGTTGATGCCCGCAGACGGTTTTGCCGTAACCAGAATGGGACACCACGTCCTCCTCTGAACCATTTCTGTATTGGCCCTACTCCAACGTGATCCGAAGGCGCCAAGTGAAGAGGAAAAGACAAGGTCATACCACTGAGGATACCACAAAAACATCTCGCAATCGAGGGGATGTCGAACAATGGCCTAGATAGCTCAGCAGTCCAGACAGCTATTAGATGAGATCGATCCACACGAAAGGAAGAAAAGGAACCACCCAAAGGTGAGCGACAAAGGATCGTCACCAAAAAGGCACTAAACACACTCGGACAATATTCTCCGCGAGCAAGCAATTGCAGCACTAAAGACGTACAGACAGTTACCAAAGATGCGCCTACAGGTGAAGCCCACAGTTGTCAAAAAGACTGTCCTCTCAAATGTCTAAAAAAGAGACAAGCCACAAGAGACATTTCATAAAGGGATTACTAGTGCAAAAGAGATGTCTTGTTAACGTACCATGGGAGAAAATAACACCTCCGGATGGCAGTTAACCAAGGAGACACAAAAAGCGTTCCACAAACTAGACGGAGATGTTCTCGTTGCAGAGGAATGCACAGACTATGGTGCACGCGTTCCAGACAACAAAGGACGATGACAAGCCAAACACCATCAATGGGAGGTAGCAGGATTACGATGCTAACAGTCAAGAGACCCTCTCCAATATGGTACCAGGCCAGTTGGTGCAACTCCGCTACCATCCATTCATCCAAAAAGACGCCTCCCTGAACAATTAGAAGAACCTGCCATCCTAGGGCTCATTTCGCTCGCCGCAAACCCACAACGTGGGAGCAGAGAACCAAGGAATCAAAATTGTGGTCTTTCAGCGGAGAGATGTTCTTCAGCGGACACGCCCCAGAACCAGCGCCTTCACTGAAGGAAGGTAAAATGCGGCACTCACCATCATATGGTGTCCACAACGTACAGAAACCAGCCAGGATACGGGTAACTAAGCTCCAATCCTCCAGCACCAGGAAGCCCTTCAAACGGCGGCAACTACTCACTGGACCAGACTGAGACCAGTACTTCCAGGGACATTAATCACATTCCGCAAGGAACAAAGGCCCTCTCTCCCGCCAAACGCAGGTGATAGGGTGCAACAACTACCACGACTAGCACATCACGGGAGGACCACTCTGTAGAGGAAAACTACCAGATACCAGAGGGGCCGTTAGTGTCCTGGAACTAAATTACAGTATTCCCGTCTTCCCTTTAGTATGGGAGTTGATTCTCCCTTGTTCAGTTGCCTGTTCATTCTTCCTCCGTCATCCAGCAGCAACGCATGCTGTCAGAATGCCCCAACATTATGCATACATAGTTGTTTACACAAGCTGTGGTGACGTTGCTGCAGCTCCATATTACTACCTAACTGAGAGTTGTGGCTAATTACATAACCCCCTGTCCTTGCCTAACAGATAGTAATAGAAACCCACTTCACCATCTAGTGTGACCCCTTGCCCTCACATTCCTGCTTCCCACCCCTAGATCACACGTGAGTACAGAACCTTGTCTGATCACCACCCTGGTAAGGCCTTTCCTCTTTCCATAGTCACCTCATAGAACAAGACATCCCAATCATAGAGAAGCCACTCCTCGCCTACACTACACCTACACAGCTTCTGTAGTTTCAATCTGCCAATAAAGTTAAGAAAGAAAACATTTAAGGACTTGGTCATATTTGGAAGAGGCGAAGGATGAGGTTAAGCTAACTGAAGCTATTATTACCTCAACACGTGCCCTAGCCTCAGGATACATGGTAAGTATGCAGAAACCATGTGCTTCCTTTAGCGATGACTGGTCTCTGCCGTTTTTATAAACCAGTGTATATATATATTACATACATATTTGTCACTTTATTTATTATTATAATTGACCTAAATTGCTGCTTATGGCCAATTCATATAAATCACAATGTGATTTGCATCCACCATTAGCTCTTTGTGTCAACATTAAATAACATATATAACTGATATTACAATCAAGGAGTCCGCTAATTAAAGGCCCTGCTAGCTGTATCTCTGAGGAAGACAGGGTTTACTTGATTGAGTGTATCCTCTTAAGGTTTGTGTATCTATATTGTAGGATATAGGAAACAAACGTTCTACTAGAACACCGTGCTCAGCTGATAGGAAATCACTCAGATGCAATCCTAGTATTTGAAGCCTCTAAATGAGGAGGAAGACAGGGAAACACCACTCTACTGGCACAAACCATATATAATCTGCTGCTCCATAGCATATCTCCTAAGGGGAGCTGAAGAGGAAACTGTGCTGTATGGTGAGTGATCAGTAACAAATCTCTGAATCCCAATGACACAAGATATAACGTCCCCCTGGAGAAACACACAATAAGGTATGACACCCAAAGGACGATAGTGAACGGACTGGGGTTACTCACAGTAGAAGAGTTGTTCTGTAAGGGTGAATCCCAGGCCCGTGCATCAGTAGCAGATAAACAGCAGATTAGTATCCTCACGGGAAAAAACGGAGAAGCAATTGTGAAAAAATGAGAGGGGCTAGATACCGGTATAAAAGTCCTTAATCAATGGTAGACTCATGGCACGGGATATGTTAAAAACTCGAACGCGGTTTCCGGGCCGTCGCCTTGGTGCAGACGAGATGTTCCAGACGAGCCAGTCCATAATCTTCCATCATTTGATTTTTATAAATTGTGCGGGGATTGCATGCATATATGACCTTCGCATCCGCTTCCATATGGCCACATGCACAAATCTGGGAAACAATGAGGATTCGGGCGCAACTGCGCATGTCTGATCAGAGAGGCTGCTGGGATCTTCAAAAAACTTTATTCGATGGAAACCACACAGGGCTAGCACCGCATTCTCCCCCTCACGCGTTTCACCATAGGGAATAGGGCTTCGTCTTGGACGTCGGGGAGAAGAAGCGGAAGCTGCCTGTTTAATACAGAAAAGCACCAGCGAAAACGGGGACATTTAAATTACAAATTAAAAACATTAACCCCTCAGCGTCTTGTACCTGTTTATTAGATATAATACAGTAACAATGCAAAACATTTAATTCTTAGTTATGACAATAATTGCAGTATTTGAAGATATACTGTTGTATCAGGTCAATCATGGGGATATATAAATGAATAATTTAAAAGGTTGCGTGATGCAAACATGCTAGTGCATAGTTGAGTCCATAGATAACAAGAACAGTTTATATTTTTCATTATGTTTGTGTATATGGATTATACTCAAACAAATCTAATACATTATTATACTCGGATTAAACTGTAAACTGCTTTATAACTATTAAAAATAATTTACTTGGGCTCTCAACCAATGACTGAATTAAAGAGAAGCCGATGTGATAAGGGAGCCGGGGGGGGGGGTAAGGGGAAGGGCGGGGGGGGGGGGAGGGGAGAAAGGGAGAGGGAAGGGGGGGGAGGGAAAGGGAGGGGGGGCGAGTCATAAGGGGGGGGAAATGATCCATAGAGTAGAGCAGCATATTAACTGTATGCTTCACCCTAACGGCATTATATCTATGACAGTTATTTAGAAAGTTAAAAAAAACTTAAAGAAAGACAAAACTTAAAGCAAAACAGCGTAAATCCCAATCAATGTTGAGTCGGTTGGGGTGTAGAGAATAAGTGTATGTATCCGCCGATGTGCCTCTACCTGAATCTAAAATCCATTAATCTATCCCTCCTCGGGGTGCGTAAAACACAATGTGTTCGATGCACAACATCTGAAATTTCTCACAGTACCCCAACGGACACCATTGCAAATGCAGTGGTACCCGGGTGTGTAGTATCATGTTTTTTGATTAGTCTAACGGTGTTCCATTATGCGGATTTTTAGGACTCTACTAGTTAGCCTACATAGTGTTCTTAGCACCGCATTTAACAAATAAATCACAAAACTGGTCTGGCATGTTATAAAAGTTTTGATGGGAAATCTGAGTGTTCATGTGGTTCGAGAAATGATTGGTCTTAATCATATTGGGACATATTTTGCAGTGCCCATTTGAACAGAACCAGTGAGTCTAGGAAACATAGACATATTAGTTCTATTAGGTTGGTTGGCTTTAGCATACTGGGCGAAAGAAGGTTCCCTAATGTGGCACTTTCTAAACACTATTTTGGGACCCATACTAACCAATTTGCCAAAAGAGGGTCTAGCGACAGGTGGTCCAGTGCTTGTGTATGATGGCTTTAAACAATTGGCTGCTCACTATAATTGTTATAAAGAAAGGGGTTCACCGTATCCTCCGCCGTGATACCTTGTGGTTGTGGCGAACATTCATATTTATGAGTTGTCCTCTTCTAGCGGTGTCATAAGGCACTTTGATATGCCAGATCTAGGTCATAGCAATTGTACCCCCTTGACAGGAATCTCTCCCTCATCTCGCCCGCCTTGGTCAAAGGATCCCAAAGTGGAGCAGTTCATGCGTAAACCGCAGGAATCTCCCTTCCGGAATACCTCTGACCAGAGGGCGCTGAGCTTGACAGCTTTTAGCTTGAAAGCCAGGAGGTTTCTGGCCTTTTCTTTCCTATAGATGCCAGACTGGATTTTGTTCTCCAAATCGAAATACAAATTCAAATCCAAAAATTTAATTTGGAATTTGTCATATGTATGGTTAAACCTCAAATTCAATGTATTATCCGCCAGATACACTCAAAAAAACTTCAAAAGCTCATCCTCCCCACCACTCCAGATCTAAAGAGATAATCAATGTTAGCGCTTGTAATAAAGCCAAATTCCATGATGAAGGGTTTGAATCTCCAAACACGTGGGACAATCTCCACCAAACCATATGAATAGGTTGCGCGTAGGAAGTGGCAAAAGCGCCCATTGCTGTCCCACGTGTTTTGAGATAAAACTGTGAATCAAAAAGAAAAGAATTCGTGCTGAAGTGAAAATGCATATGTCTAAGAGAAAAGCTATATTGCTGGGGACAGGTAGAGCTGGTTGTGCAGAAAATATTCTGTGGCAGTGAGACCATGTTCGTGTTTATATGATTGTATAGGGAAGTTACATCTAGGGTAACCCAGCATGTAATGTGTGTGCCAATGATGGGGAGTGAGTAGCTGAATAAGAGTGTTGGTGTCTATAATGTGAGAACGGTAAGTCCGTGAACAAGTGGCTTGTAAAAAGTGATCCTATATTGTGAAAGGTGTTCACCCAGTGAGCCTATACTAGAAATAATGGGTCTACCGGGGTTTGCAATCAGTGTTGTGAATTTTGGGTAGGTGAATGAAAAATGGGAGCTGATGATTGAGGGAATGGGAGGAAGTCACCGCCCTCATTGGTTGGAGAGGATGTGTGTAACATCTCACCTTCATCATGAGGTCCAAGAACTCTCTGAAGCGGAATGGGGGTGGGGTCCCTGCCAAGGGTACGGTAGGTATCGGGACGCTCAGTTGTCGCCTGTGCCTCTGCACACATAATAATCTCTGTCAGCACCACAAGTGCGACTTTGCTCAAGCCTTCCCACTAGAATAGATCGTTATTAGTTAATGTTTTTTAAAGCTGTTCTTTGTTCTCCCCGTTAGATTATCTGTATAGTCCCTGGTTCCTATACCTTTGGCTAGGAGCAATAGATCTCTTTCTATGGCTTTCTGAAAGATATCGAGGTGATGCCCCCTCATAAATGAGGGGTAGTAACAGGGATCTCTTTTTAAACACAGAATTGATACTGCCCGAAATTCACCGGGTCATCAAGTGTAATTATTCCTACATTAGAGATCCATAAGATCCTGCCCCATGCATTGTCTTAAAAACCCAGTGGAATTTTGAAACAGGGGGTGTTAATGTCAAATATCGGCGTAACACTGTATGTGGAAGATATTGATTCCTGCGAGAAAAAGAAGCCGTTTCAATTGCTAATTTGGTTGTAAATTGTGAATACGTCTTACCATGGTAGAAAACAAGTTAAACTTCGCGTACTTGGTGCAAAAGAAAAAGTCCAAGCTGGAACATGGATAGTTCTATGATGTGTCAGTTTATGCTTTCTGAGATGTTATAACATACGGTTCTCCATTGTTAAGTTTTTATAGCCTTTGGCATGGCAGCCAATGTGGTTCATTTCTCCTGCCTCTCAGTCCGTATCCCGTTTTTTGAGGACTCTAAGTGTTGCGTGGTCTGTTGGCCTAACTACACACTCTCTCAACTATCGTTCCTGCCCTACTCGTCCCCCTGACGACGGCAGTGTTTGAAGTCAACTCTCGCGAGGAATGATGAAGGGGATACAGAATGTTGAAGCAAGATCATTAGCTTGTTTCCCTTAAGGATTGATTTACCATCAAACACTTCAGTTAGGATTAGCGTAGATGTGGGCCCAGTGCTTGCTATGGTTAGATGGTCAATTTGGCCATATGAAAGCTGGTGCAAATCATAGTCCACTTGTCACGCTCAAAGTTTGACTGTTTCTTGAGCTATTTTTTTTATATGGTTTTCTATTCTGTTTATTAAAGTGTGCATAGCGTTTAATTTGTCAAGCTCCTTGAAATACTATCCAGTCATTGAAAGGCTCTGATGGATTAGGCAAAAGCGTGTGTAAGAAAATATTTGTTTGGAACATTTGTATCTTGGGTGTTGTACTAATAATCAAGCGTCAAGTTAATTTAAATGAAACAGTCCTCAAGAAATTAGGCACCATTGTGTTCAATTCTACATTGCGTCAAATGAACCAAAGGAAGGGCTTCTTGGTTATGACGTTAACCTCTGGCGAATACGTTTTAACAGTATTATAATTTTCCGATGTCGTTATTTCCCAACAAACATTCTTGCTATTAACGAGTAAGGACATTCTCCAATTTAGTGAAATGTAACGTTGAGGTACCGCTGGTGTCCTGCATAAAAATTCAGGGGTTGTTTGCAGTAAAAAGGAATGGAGAAGACCAGCTCTTCCCCCCCAATGGCATGATGAGGATCATAGGTGCCTGGGCAGACAAGTCCTACGTTCATCGGCAGGCATTATTAGAGGTGTCGAACGACAAAAATGACTACATGGAAGACCTAGAAAAAGAAGCAACCCCTATACCCGAAAATCCCAATTATAGACCGGGAGACCAGCAGGGAAAGCGGCGAAGCTATTCAAAGGCGGATATGATACAGGCGTTCATCCGTATCACGGGGGCAAGCGCCGCACATACTCGTCTACCCAAGGGGATGCTCCGTGGGGGTAGGGGCCACCCTCGACGTTTAGTTAAGAAAATATCGAGGACGGGTCTTAGACCAAACAGCGGCTAGCGATCTTTTTCGCTCTTTACTCTTCCCACCTCTAAAGACGTAGATACAACAAGGGTAGCGAGAGGACAGAGACATAAGCGGCAAGAAGGAGAGTAGGAACAAGGGAGACACGACATAATGAGACCCAGAGAGCAGGAGAGAAGAAAAGATAAAAAAAGATCGCGCATGAAAGAAACAGAAAGAAAAGTCGTGCAAAGATAGATATGTGATGAATATGTCATGCAGCTTCCAGTGACAGTATGTCTGGCAGTCTGAAATCTGTCAGACACTGACGACAGCGACATGGCAGGGAGCTCCGCTTAACGGCCACAGAAGAATTGACCAGTGCAGGAGGAGACTGTTGTTAACTTACCTCCCTGCATCTCCGGTCTGGAGCCTGCCCACCTACGGCTGCTTCTGCCGCCAGCCACCGATACTGCCGAAAGAGTACTGAGAAACATGGACGGATAGGATTCGCGTGGCCGACCAACTGCAGCATGGTCAGACTCGAGAGGCACTGCTGGGATCTTCAAAAACGTTATTAGTGGCAACACAAAGGGCTAGCCCAACGCATTCTCCCCCCTCAAAGCGTTTCACCCTTAGGAATAGGGATTCGTCTTGCGAAGTGATACGCGGAGAAAGCGGCCAAGCTGCCCTGCTTTTTAAATACAGAAAAGCTCCGACGGAAAAATAAAGGGGAAATTATCAAATTACAAATTAAAAACATATAACCCCTATCTTTCTTCAGCGCTTCGCTACCTGTTATTTAATAGATAGTCAATACAGTAATCAATGCCTAAACATTTAATCGTAGTTATGGACTAAGTCAATTGCCATTGTATTTAGAGATATACTGCTTGTATTCAGCGTCAATTACATTGGCCGGATATATAAATGACTAATTGAAAAGCGTTAGCAGCAAACACATGCTAGTGCATAGTTTTGAGCTCCCATAGATAACAGAACATTTATCTTTTCTTCATTATGTTGTGTACTGGATTATACTCAACATACCGTGACCAGTGCCGGCCGAGCAGGATCTATCCGTTACAAAAGATTGTGTGAATCTGTCCTGCGCTTCAGTGTGCAGTGTGGCAGTCTGAAATCGTGTCAGACACTGAGACAGCGCATGAGGGAGCTCCGCTTGGCCACAGAATTGACCGGTGCAGGGGGCTGTTGTTAACTTACCTCACCTGCATCTCCGGTCTGGAGCCTGCTCACCTCGGCTGCTTCTGCGTGCCACCGTCTGGAAAGGTACTGGAAACAATGGAGGATTCGGGCGCAACTGCGCATGTCTGACTCAGAGAGGCTGCTGGGATCTTCAAAAAACTTTATTCGTGGAACACACAAGGGCTAGCACCGCATTCTCCCCCTCAACGTGTTTCACCCTTAGGAATAGGGCTTCGTCTTGGAGTGGGGAGAAGCGGAAGCTGCCTGTTTAAATACAGAAAAGCCCGCGAAAACGGGGACATTTAAATTTACAAATTTAAAAACATTAACCCCTCCAGCGCTTGTACCTGTTTATATAGATAGTCAATACAGTAATCAATGCTAAACATTTAATTCTTAGTTATGACAATGTAATTGCAGTATTTAGAGATATACTGCTTGTATTCAGGTCAATCATTGGGGATATATAAATGAATAATTTAAAAGGTTGCTGCAAACACTGCTAGTGCATAGTTGAGTCCCATAGATAACAAGAACAGTTTATATTTTTTCATTATGTTTGTGTACTGGATTATACTCAAACAAAAAATTCTAATACCATTATTGATACTAGATTAAACTGTAAACTTATTTAAGCTGGATTAAACATCATTTGGGGCTCTAAGCCAATTGACTACGAAACTAGAACCAAGAGGAGATGAAGGCCGAGAGATTGGGTGAAAGAGGGGGGGGGGGAGCCGAGAGGGAGGAGGGGGGAGGGGGAAGGGAAGCAAGGGGGAGGGGGGGAGGGGGAAAGGAGGAAATGGGAAAGGGGGGGCGGGGAGGGAAAAAAGGGGGGGGGGTCATAGAGGGAGGGGAAATGATCATAGAGATGCAGATATTTAAACTGTATGCCTTCACCCTAACGGCATATTCTTACAGTTTATTTAGAAAGTTAAAAAAAAACTTAAGAAAGAAAACTTCAGAAAACAGCGAAATCCATACAATGTGAGTCCGGTGGCTGTAGAGAATTAAGTGTATGATCCAGTGTGCCTCTCTCTGATGTAAAATCCTTAATCTATCCCCTCCTCGGGGTGGTAACCACAATGTGTTCGATGGCACAACATCTGAAATTCTCTCACCACGTACCCCAACGGCGCACACATTGAAATGGCAATGGTAGCCGGGGTGTAGTATCATGTTTTTTGATTAAGTCTAAGGTGTTCCATTATGCGGATTTTTAGGACTCTACTAGTTAGTCTACATATTGTCTTATTTGCACCCGCATTTAACAAATAAATCACAAAAATTGGTCTGGCATGTTATAAAAGTTTTGATGGGCAATTACGTGTTCATCGTGGTTCGAGAAATGCTTGGTCTTAATCATATTAGGGACATACTTTGCAGTGCCCACATTTGAAACGACCAGTGGTCTAGGAAACATAGAAATTAGTTCTATTAAGGTTGGGTGCTTTAACATACTGGGCGAAAGAAGGTTCCCTAATGTGGCAGCCTTTCTAAACACTATTTTGGGACCCATACTAACCAATTTGCCCAAAAGAGGGTCTAAGACGGTGTGGTCCAGTGTTGTGTATGATGGCTTTAATCAATTGGCTGCTCACTATAATGGTATAAAGTAAGGGGTTCCCGTATCCTCGCCGTGCTACCTTGTGGTTGTTGGCGAACATTCATATTTATGAGTTGTTCTCTATCGGTGTCTAAGGCACTTTGAATGCCAGATCTAGGTCAAAGCATTGTACCCCCTGACAGGAATCTCTCCCTCATCTCGCCCGCCATGTTCAAAGATCCCAAAGTGGAGCAGTTCCTGCGTAAACCGCAGGGAAGTTCCCTTCGGAATACCTAGACCAGAGGGCGTGCGTGACAGCTTTTAGCGTGAAGCTGAGTTTCTGGCCATTTTCTTTTTCTGATAGATGTCCAGACTGGATTTTGTTCTCCAAATCGAAATATAAAATTCAATCCAAAAATTTAATTTGGAATTTGTTAATGTATGGGTAAACCTCAAATTCAATATATTATCCCGCCAGATACTCAAAAAAACTTAAAAGTCTTCCTCCCCACCACTCCAGATCAAAAGAGATCATCAATTTAGCGTCTTGTAAAACGCAATGATGTCTGAAAGGTTTGAATCTCCCAAACACGTGGGAGCATCCACCAACCCATGAAGAGTTGGCGTAGGAAGGGGCAAAAGCGTCCCCATAGATTGTCCCACGTGTTGGAGATTAAAACTGGTGATTCAAAAAGAAAAGAAAATTGTGCGTGAGGGAAAATTCTGATACTAGTCTAAGAGAGAGAAGCTAGATTGTGCGGGGACAGAGATGGAGTGTTTTTTTGTGCAGAAAAAATTCTGTTGCAGTGAGGACAGTGTTCGTGTTTATAATGTTGTATAGGGAAGTTACATCTAGGGGACCAGATGTAATGTGTGTGCCAATGATGGGATGGATGAGTAGTGAATAAGATGTGTGTGGTGTTCTATAATGTGAGAAGGTAACCGAGAACAAGTGGCTGTAAAAAGTGATCTATATATTGTGAAAGGTGTTCACACCAGTGAGCCTTACTAGAAAAATGGGTCTACACGGGGGTGCAATCAGTGTCTTGTGAATTTTGGGTAGGTGATGAAAATGGGAGTGAATGGGATTTGGAGTGTGAGGAATCCGCTCATTTGGTGAGAGGATGTGTAACATCTCACCTTCATCCATGAGGTCCAAGAACTCTCTGCTGAATTGGATGGTGGGGTCCCTGCCAAGGGTACGGTAGGTATCGGGGTCGCTCAGTTTCGCTGTGCCTCTGTCTACATAATAATCTCTGTCCCAGCACACATTTGCCCATTTGTCGCCTTCCTCACTAGAATAGAATCGTTATTAGTTAATGTTTTTAAAGCGTTCTTTGTTTCCCCCTTTAGATATCTTTTAAGTCCCCTGGTTCATAACCTTTGGCTAGGAGCAATAGATCTACTTCTATGGCTTTCTGAAAGATATCGAGTGTACTGCCCCCTCATAAATGAGGGGTATGAACAGGGATATCTCTTTTTAAACCCAGAATTGATACTGCCCAGAAATTCTTACGGGTCATCAAGTGTTTCTTCCCAGCAATACAAAATGTTTCCAAAACAAAATTTTTGGAATTACAAGGAAAATGAAAGCCTTTTCCATAATGGATAATTTCAAGGAGCTAGACATCAACAGCTACAAAACTTAATAAACAAGAGAAAACCTTATGCCTCAATAAACAGTCAAAAATTGAGCGTGACACGGCGGACTATGATTTTGAACAGATTTACATGTGGCAGAAATTGTACACTAGACCAAAGGCAAGCCAGAAAGGGAAAAGAGAAGATGAAAGGACCAAAGAAAGCGAAGCAGCGGGGGTAGGTGGGTAAATCATCCCTTAAAGGGAAACAAAGCTAATGATTCTTTAACATTGCTGGATCCTTCTCATTCTCCGAGAGAGTGACTTCAACCGGACCTCGTCAGGGGCGGATGGCAGGAACAGTGAGATGAATATATGCCAAACAGACCAGCCCACACAGAAGTCCTCAAAAACGAGGGGGGGAGAGAGGACGAGAAGAGAGCAGAGAAAGAACCCCCACATTGGCGGAGAGCCATCCAAGAGCTAAAACTTACAATGGAGAACAGTTAATCGTTAAAACCATCTGACTAAACATTAAACTGGAGCACACAATAGAAACATCCAGAATTGCACCTCTAGGACATTCTTTTGCCCCAAGGTACCAAAATTTAAACTTGTTTAAGTCTACAATGGAGACGTATTCAAATTTACACGCAAATTAACATTGAACGCTTCACACATTTTCCAGAATAAAATCCAAATACAGTGTTACCCATATTTGACATAACACTGTTTCAGAATGCCCTAGGGTTTGAAGTACCGAGCTGCAGGGAGTAGGGGATCTTATGGATCTCTTCAATGAGAATAATACACTTGATGACCAGGTTAGAATTTCTGGGCCAGTTAGTATCAATTCTGGTTTAATAAAAGGATCCACTGTTCTACACCCCATTTATGAGGGGGGATGAGAGCAGTACATCGATATCTTTCAAAGGAAAGAAGAAGGAAAAGGGGAGAAGCCATAGAAAGAGGATCTATTGCTCCTAGCCCAAAAGGTATAGGAACCCAGGGGGGGGACTTCAACAAGCATAATCTAGAAGAGGGGGGGAACAAAGAACAGCATTTGTAAAAACATAAACTAATAACCTTCTATTCTAGTTATGAGAAAGGCGGACAACAAGGTGGCGCAAAACTGTTTTGAACGGACAGAGATTATTATGTAGCAGAGGCACCAAAGCGACAACTGAGCGACCCGCCACCGGAATACGCATGAGCCCCCGTACCATTGGCCACGCGGACCCCCACCATACCAATTCACTGCAAGAGCAGTTCAGATTGAAGAAAGGGAGAGCCCCTCATGGATGAAGGGAACAAGGGCTGCCGAAACAAACTATCACTATTTACAATCCTCTCACAAAAACGATGAAGGAGCGGGCGGACTTCCTCGCTCACCCACTCCTAGATCCCATCACCCCGATTTTTTTCATCACCCTAGACCACAAAAATTCACAAGACACTGAGACTTGCAACCCCCCGAGGGTCGACCCTTATTTCTAGTTATCGGTGCACTGGGTGAAACCTTCAAATAGATAGATCAGAAAAAGGCGCTTAGTTTAAACATAGCCACTGTGTTGCACTCGTTAAGCTTTCTCAATCATGTAGTAGAAAACACGAATAAACAAATATATCTAATTAGAATGCTTAACTGTCCCAAATAGCATGGGTCACACCACTAGATTATCCATCTTCAAGGATAACCCCCGGTAGTCCTCGAGATGTAACTTTCGAAATCCTAACCTACACAATACATAATTAATCAAACACAGAAACCGTAGGGAGTATCATTCTGAACAGGCTCTGCAACAGAATTTTCTTCTCTGGGCACAACCACTCCACTCTGGGTGTGACACACACATGGCATACATCTAGACGTTTGATGTGTTTAGGAGTGGTATGCCTTATTCACTCACGCAGAAATATTCTTTCATAATTTCGGAGATCATCAGTTTTATAATGCACAAACGACAACCCAAAAGGACGACAGTCATAAAGGGGCACGTCTATTTGACACCCACTTGTCCTCGCCAACATTCATGGGTTGGTTGGGAGATGACCCACGTGTTTTGTGGAGATTCAGAACCCATTTCAGACACAGTTTATTAGCGTTTTACAGCGCTATGTATTGATGATTCTGCCAATATGAATCCTGTGAGGCGAGCTGGAGGAAGGAAGAGTTTTGAAGTTTTTTGATAGAGTATTTGGCGCGATACGGTATATATGTGAATTTTGATGGCAGTACTCTATGCAATGACAAATTCCAAAATTAAGAATTTTTGGAACGAATTTATATGTCGCCATTTGGAGAACAAAATCCCAGAAGGCTGAATTTACAGGGAAACCGGGGAAGATAAGCAGTAAACTACACTGCTTCAACGCAACAAAAGCTTTGTCACGCACGCCATCTTGAGTACACAGAGGTATTCCGAAGGGGACCAACAGTTCTGCACGAGAGTTACGCAGGAAACTGCTCCATTTGGGAGTAGTTTTGAATTCAGCGGGGCAGTGGCGCCATGAAAGGAAGGCGAGACAGATCCTGGTCAAGGAGTGGTTACAAGGTATACAGATTCATATGGGAACATGACATCTTGGCATACATCCAAAAAGTGCCGGTAGACACCGTAGTTGAGACGAAACAAATCACATAATATGAGAGTTCGCCAAGCAACACAAAGCGACCAAGGAATACACGGCGGAGGATACGGCCAAACCCATCTATACTTATAACACCCAAATTATAGCTAAGCAGGGCCCAATTGTATTAAAGCATCATAACAAGCCCTGGACCACCGTATCTTAGACCCGTGCTTTGGACAAATTGGTTATGTATGATTGGTCCCCAACTCCCAAAATAGTGTTAGAAAGGCATGCCACATTGGAGACCTCTTTTCGCCGCGCCGTATGTTAAAGCCAACGCAACCTTAATAGAGAGCTCATATGTCATGTTTCCTAGGACTCGTGGTTTCGTTCTAAAGGTGGGACGACAGCCAAATATGTACTAATATGATTAAGACCAGCAGGTCGTCGACATCACTGATTGTAACTTGAAACACATAGCCCACTTTCCCACTACCAAAATCTTTGTATAACCCAGCCAGAGACCAAGAGTTATGTGTAATTAACAGTATGTTGTTCTAAAATGCGGAGTTGCACAAATCACAAACCCACTCACTATAGGACACTCAACCTAGTAGAGTCTAAAAAGTCCGCTTCTCACATTGGCAACACTCTAGTCAGGACCATACTCCACAAAAAACATGAGGAGTAACACACCGGTAAACCATTGGCAGTGTCAATGTCGTGTCCGTTGGTTGTTCATACTGTGGTAGATTATTTCCATTGATGTCAAGCAGATCAGCAATGATAGCCACAGTGCTTGACTCTAAACACATGCTAGGATCATGTATATGGCAGTGTGTCAGCCATCCTACTCCCGCTGGAAGGTGTGGGATATGTAGGAGTAAGGAGAATGTCAACATCAGAGGAGAGGCAACAATGAGCTTATCAAACACCATTACTATTTCTCACAGCCCAACGGAATCTGTACAACACTGGATTTTGGGATGTGTCACGCTTGAGTTATTCTTCAAGGAAGTTTTCCCCTTTTTTGAAGTTTTTAACTTTTCTAATATGATATCAGGATGATTAAAGATACAATGCCCTTAGAGTGGTGTAATTTGTAGCCATACAGTTATAATCCTAGCTGTCTGCCTTCATGTTATCAATATTTTGACCCCTCCCTCCACGACATGACACCTAACACTCCCTTTTCCGCCCCCACACATTCCCCGTCATTTACATATCCTACCCACAGACAGCCCCTCCGCCACCATTTTCCTTCCCTCCCCCTCCCCCCTCCGTCCCTCTCTCCCCCCCCCATCTTTCACCATATCTCCTCTGTATATGCAGCATGGGCTGAGAGCCCAGCAACTATGTTTAAAAACGCTTAAATAGACGTTTACCGTGTTAACTCAGATCACTATAATGTATTAGATTTGTTGCTTGAGTATAATCAGTACACAAACATCAATAGAAGTTAATATACAACGTTCTTGATACTCTATGGACTCTACGATGTCTACTACAGTGTTTGGCGAGCAACCGTTTACCTTTAATATTCATTTATATCCCAATATGACTGAATCACACACAAACAGTAATCTGTCTGAAAAATAATACTGCAATATACAGTTGTAATCATTACTACTAATTAAATGTTTCTGCTTGAGCATGATTATGTGCATTGACTATTATATAAAACAGGGTACTAGCGCTGCGAGGGGTTAATGTTTTTAATTTTGGTAATATTAAATGTCCCCGTGTTCCGGCTTTTCTGTAATTTAGAACCAGGCAGCTTACCGACTGTCTCCCGCCAGCCTACAGTAAGAGACCCTGATGCTCCTACATCGGGAGAAGAGCGTTGAGGGGGGAGAATGCGGTGCTAGCCCTTGTTGTGTTAGTCAATCAAATAATAGTTTTTTTTGAAGATCCACCAGCCAGGAGTTTTCCCTCACTCTGAATCCACGGCAATGGCCGCAGTTGCGCTATACCGAATCCGCCATTGTTTCAATGTGCTGTAATTTGAGAAGTCGTGTAACTTTTTTTTCTGTTCTCGCTTGCTCCTTTGTCGATGGCAGTATGTGGGGGTGGTTCGCTTATGGCTGGCGCGCAATCCACACACACTACGCAAAGTGTGTGGTTGGGGGTTAGTTAATTGAAAACCGTGGAACACACCTGGTGGGGTTTGTCCGTATTTAAAAAGAGGCTTCTAAAAACGAATCCTGAGCTTGCGTTGTGTACTGACTGATTGTGTGGTTGATTTGAAGTGCTGGTTGGTTTAAATGTCGTTGCAGTCTAGACCAGAAGCAGTTTGACAAGAAAGCGGTTTTATTTTTTTTGTTTTTTGTTATTTAAAAAGAGTATAGTTTATTTGAATACAGTTACGGCTTAGGTACTTTATAAACTTCATAGTTGCCTAGAATGAGCAGATTGAAAAATGCACTCAATTGCATCTCTTGGGGGCCACATGTATGGGCACTTGGGTAATTTTTCCCAACGCTGTTTCCAAGGAGCATACAGCGTGAGAGGTTTGTGCGGGTGTGGGGGTCTCTTTAGAATCAGAGATGCTGATCTGAAAGAGGCAACTTTTGCCAATATTGCGGGAGGCACATTGGGCAATCTTGAAAAGGGGTTTTAGATCTCATTGAGCAAAGGGCACCTTGCTTCGATAAGTGGTCAGATAGGTGGGCGCTTCGCTCGTGAGGAGCAGGAAAGTGCTTGGTTGCTTGTTAGTATATCAGTGTGAGGATGCAAGGGATAGGTCGCGTGTCCGGTGACAGTTTAGGAGGGGATAGTAGGGGGCAATTATGGTAGAGGGTGATGGGTCGTTAGCTGATCTGATAGCATCCCACAACTCAGTTTGCCAGAGTGAGTGAAGGTTATTGTGGCGGAATGTAGGGACCAGAAAGGGAGTACGGCAGGGAGGAGGGACTAATACTCCACTCTAGCAGCTACCAAGGGAATTGTGTTGGCCTCAGCACATTGGGGGACTCTCCGGATGCTCAATGAGTGGCAACGGAAAGATTGATACCATTGGTCGGTAGGGACTCCATTCATTAAGAAAGGGTATGATATGGCAATCTGTTGCCAGGGGAACCGGCGATTGTGAAATTGGACCGAACATGTTTGTCAGTCACCCGGGTGCTGGGTTTGGCACACTTGTGGTATCGGGTAGTGTAACTAGAATGGTGTTGGGGTGGGGGGGCTGGATCACTGACACACCCAGACAAGGATTTATTGTACAGCGCTTTCTTTTTGGTCCAAGCCCACTGGACAAAAGGCTATGTAGAGAAAAAAGTAATCGGAAGGTGTCCTATGATAAAGAAAATGTAGGTGAACAGAGATGTTAGGCCAAAGTGAAAGCTTAAGGCAACGCCAACTTCATTCACTCCAATATACCTAGGTAGTATTTACTGATATAATACTACCACCAGGGCTACATGCGCGCGGCTTGACCTTGCGGGAGAGAATAGTCATTCGCAGAATGTCAGTGTATGCGTTTGGACGAGTTAATGGCCATAGGCAGTTAAGTTAAAATGGTGCAGGAAGGATAACGGGGTTTGGGTTTGTGTGGATTAGAGCACTGGGCTCCTTTCTGAGACTCGGTGCCAATGTGTCTATAGTCACTTATGTGACCGGATTGACACTTCAATTGACTAAGGGGAGTGATTCTAGGTGATAAGAGAGGAGGCGAGAACCGAGAATGCTAAAAGGTTGGCGGAGATTGTAAACTTAGGATGTGAGGGGGGCAAGGGCCGAACATGAACCAGCAATTGAACCGAATTATGGATATATTTTGAGGGATTACCAAGGTTGTTAGGGGAGCGTTATAATGGCGGTAGTACAAGTGCTAAAGGTTTGGCCAAGCAAGTGAGGTATACACCCATAGTAAATACAGAGTAATATCTTAGAAAACTTCGAAGTAGGTCATATGTAAACACAAAGATGGAGAAACGCAGTGACATATAAGGAAGGAGCGGATTAAGATATAGTAAGTGCTGATGAAAAATAACCTTTTAAATGCATGGCAGATTGCTAATACAATAGAGAGCCTGAGCAGATAAAATGGGAGGAGCTTGATATTAATAGCGCCCGGGAGCAGTTATGAACAGCAATAGGACAATTTACTGAAATGGTGGGATGATGAATAGCTCATTGTATCTGTGACAGTTATATTTAGGGGTGTGTCATTTTCTTATTTCGGATAGCGATGATAACAATATATAACATGTAGGAAGGGGCGTGGGAGCATTTAGTGATATGTTTAAGAAACCGGTCTCTTAAACCCTATTATAAGGAATGATTTGTCTATGAAGGGAAATGATGAAAATGTAGGAGGACTTTGTGGGATAGAAAATTATGAGTGGAGAGTACAAAGAGTATAAGAGAAATGATGACCTTTAGGTCGGGTAATATTGCTACTAAACCCCACAATGTCTCTGTGAGATTGTAGGTAGTAAGAATACTTTTGTCAGCAAAGGAGATAGGATGACAGGCATCAAAAATGGGGTCATGTTTGCTTTAATTGGGGGATTTAATTATACAGACATAGACTCTGCACACATACGGGCGACGAGATAAGCGTAACAAACGGAGGAAAGAGGTTGTTTGGAAGGGGGGTTATGCATAAAGCGACAATTGTATGACCCAAATTATGGGGAGGAGGAACACACAGCGAAGGAGAGGGGCAGTTCTGGATTTGGCACTTAGTCCAAACGCAGCTGGTAGAGTAGTATAAACACGTATTCAAAGCCCTGGAACATTTGGGTACAGAGTGGATCATAACATGGTTCTCTCATTTGTAAATAAATTATCAAAAAACAGATTTCTTGGGTTCATGAAAAGACTTTCTTAAACTTTAGAAAGGCAATTTAAAAACTGAGAGCTAAATCTAGTCTAGGTGAATTACATGGGGATAATGTGTTGTGGGGAAGGTAAATAAATGTAGAGGACTAACATTAGCGCTTAGGAGTACTTTGAAAAAAAGTGTTAGAAAATTTTAGAAATAAGCCACTAACAGTTTTATTACCCTTGAGGTAATAAGTATAAAAGAAAAAACTCCAAAACCAATGTGGGCGCATAAATAAACGAGGTAGGCGGAGGGAAAAGTGACAAGGAAGAGAAAGGGCGTTTGTTGATGTGTTTTTTAAGTCGCAAGGACAGCGGAGCCATCGTATCAGAATTAATAAGGAAACATATACGCACAAAATTGCCAAATAAGAGGCCAAGTTCAAATTAGCAAAAATGGATAATGAAACAAGGGATTTCTGCAATAG
>WSYH01008889.1:0-27636 GCA_036426205.1 Ascaphus truei | reverse complement strand
ACAGAAATACTCCCAAGTGAATTAAGCTTTGTTTCCCCCCCTGTGTTTGGATGATTCCTGATGAAAGGAAAAGGCACAATAAAGCCTTATTATAATTCACCTTATAAAAGCTCCAATTGGTACCGCTGTGAACGTCCGTCTATAGTTGGTTTAATTCATTGTTTACATTGGTTAGTGTGTACTATTCATTTTGAGTTGGTTTAGGGATATTAATTGGTTTGATTGGGTAATGGTTGAATTAATTCATTGTTGAGTTTGAATTGCTTATTGATTGGATTAGCTAGCTACTGTTTTATTTAGTGAAGGTTGTTTTTTGGAGTTTAGTTACATTTTATTACTGTGTGTCTGTTGTGTATTAATTTAGCATTAGGGTGCCCATTGAGTGCCTAGAGGCTTATCATGCCCATATTATTATTATATGGGTATGAGTACCAACTACACTACTCAATGGGTATAGGGTGGGTATAGTCAGTCTTGGTGGGTGCTTAGACCTAACGGGTGGGTGAAGGGGGTATTAGCCCTAAGGATGGGTGTTAGACTTGCGGGTGGGTAGCGGTTGGGGTAACCCCTTATTACCTTAGCGGTATTAACCGCCACGGTATAATGAAGGGGTTAACTCCCCCCGCAACCCTCCGCAATGCCCTAAACAGCCATACGGGACAAATTCCCCCTTCACCCACCCCCGGTAGCCACCAGTATTGCATTGTATTGTACTGTATGTTTCTTACAATAAGCCTGGCACGGGCGTTTAACCCCTTCATGCCTTAGCGGTTAGCGCTAAGGTAATGAGTTGCTGTACATGCATTTTTCCTGCCTTGGATGCATGCCGGGGGGGTCCGGAGATGCTATTAATGGCTATCAGCTCTGGAGACCCCCGGCATCAATCCGAGGCAGGAAAGGGGCCTGATTCTTCTAAGTCCCGACATATCACAGTCATCGACCATCTCCCCACCAATGACCAACAATTTTGTGGTGAATTGGATTTGGGAGGAAAATCGTTTTTTAGGGCTGCGATGGGCTGCGATAGGCCGCGACACCCGACTCGCGGGTCTCTGAATCGCGCGACTTTACAACCATCCAAAAATGGTCGATAAGGGGCTAATCGCTGTCAGTCAGCGAATTTCGGATGGAGATAAAATTTTGCGTCATACAGGCCGTTATCGAGCACTTATCGAGGCTATCTGAATACGAGTAGCCATTGGTCGATAAGTGCTCGATAAGGGCCTTATCGAGGCTTCTGAATAAGGCTGTATTCTATATACCTTTTGATTAAGGAAGGAGTTCACTAAAGATTAAGGGCTGTATTACTAGGAAGATGTACATATTTGTACCGGTTAATGTCCATATGCAGGAATCACCATGCTCCAATGTGATTACACACATTTTATTTGACTCGCGTTAACTGCCAGGCAAGTCAATGGCACTCTGCATCAGCGTTAATAAATCTGCCTTTACTCTGTTACATTAAAACAGCTTGTTCAGATGCATTCAAGCTCTTGATTGTAATAGCAGTCTTTCTAATCAGATATGAATGAAATACACGGGTTGCATGGATCAATTTTTTATATAAGTACCACAATATAAAAAACTAAGAAGAAATCAGTCATTATTCTCAGTAAAAATATCAGTTTATTTTAGTGGGCTACATGAACACCACCATTTCAGTCTCACCGGAAAGATGTTGGGAGTATAACGTGCAAAATAGAGTACAAATAATAAAGGTTAACTTTTGTTGACACCAAAACTGACATTGTCAACGTTATCAATCCCTTTTGCACTTTCAGAATGATGCAATGCATAAAAGGCAGTAGGAAGACCATATGCAGTACCTCACCTAAAACAATAAACTAAATATTGGAAAAAATACTGGGACTTACAAAGATTGATGCACACATAAATAAATTCAAAAAAGATACACTAAAAAAATCAAACTATATTGTTATTAAAAAAGAATTAATCTCAATAGTCTATAGTCCTAATAACCAAACATAATAGGAAATAGTAAAAATCCAGAAACCAACATAATGTATGTTTTTTTTACATTTTTATTTACTTTGAGCTGTTTTTTTTACCCTAGTTTCCAGATGGGAGACTTTGATACATACAGTAGACCACGAAATGATATACATTCAACAAACAAAAATCATGTTAAATGTAATCAGTTGATAAAAATGAACATATATGAATTAATTATTCCCTTTTATTATTTAATTGTATTAATATATATATATATATATATATATATATATATTATATATTATATATATATATATAAAGATTGCACTCTATTTACTTAGGTTTTTCACCAACAGGGCGCCTATTCTGCATACAGGAATTTACCCATATGGGGCCTATGCAGACAGCTGCGAGAAGCCCAATCTCGCCAGTTTTTAGCCAAATATGCCTATAGCAATTTGTAAATGGCGAGACAGGAGAGAAGAAACTGGACGAGATGAGTAAAAAGCGCCAATTTTTTTGTGTTTAAAAACTCAGCCGCGCGGGTGGTGGAAGCAATATCTCGCCAGTTTTAAAAAGGGCCGTATGCAGGAGCTACCCGATCACCATTCGCCTGATCGCGCCATAAATGGAGAGATGTTCTCCAAATAGCTCCGCCAAAAAAAGGTGGCAAGAAGCTGGAGCTGAGCGGCGAGGGCGGACCATAAAAAAAAATCCTCCCCTTTCCTGGCTCGGATTGATGCCGGGGGGCTCCAGAGCTGATACCCAGGAATATCAGAACCGAAGGCCCCGGCATGCATCCGAGGCAGGAAAAATGCATGTAAGCCCCACTATACCTTAGGGGTAAACTGCTAAGGCAATGAAGGGGTTAACCCCATGCCAGTTTATTGTGGGTAGCGGTGTGGGTAGAAGGGGGTATGTGCCCTTTGTGTGAGTTTAGGGCTTGAGGGGGGTTGCGGGTGCACTTAACCCTTCAGGACGTAGCAGTTAATAACGCTACGGTCATGAAGGGGTTAACCCCTCCGCTACTTCCCGCAAGCCTAAACACCCACGTTGGGCTAATACCCCCTTCACCCACCCCACTACCACAATGAAAAATAATCACACACAGCAGCCCCACACTACACACCTGTTTACTAGGTTTTTCACCAACAGGGCGCCTATTCTGCATACAGGAATTTACCCACTATGGGGCCTATGCAGACAGCTGCGAGAAGCCCAATCTCGCCAGTTTTTAGCCAAATATGCCTATAGCAATTTAGTAAATGGCGAGAAACTGGCGAGATGAGTAAAAAGCGCCAATTTTTTTTGTTTTAAAAACTCGCCGCGCGGGTGGTGAGAAGCAATATCTCGCCAGTTTTAAAAAGGGCCGTATGCAGGAAGCCCGATCACCATCTCGCCGCTGATCGCGCCATTAAAATGGAGAGATGTTCTCCAAATAGCTCCGCCAAAAAAAGTTGGCAAGAAGCTGGAGCTGAGCGGCGAGAGGGACCATAAAAAAAAATCATCCCCTTTCCTGGCTCGGATTGATGCCGGGGGGCTCCAGAGCTGATACCCAGGAATATCAGCACCGAAGGCCCCCGGCATGCATCCGAGGCAGGAAAAATGCATGTACAGCCCACTTCATTACCTTAGCGGGTAACTGCTAAGGCAATGAAGGGGTTAACCCACCATGCCAGCTTTATTGTGGGTAGCGGGTGTGGGTGAAGGGGGTATGTGGCCCTTTGTGTGAGTTTAGGGCTTGCAGGGGGGTTGCGGGTGCACTTAACCCTTTCAGGACCGTAGCAGTTAATAACGCTACGGTCATGAAGGGGTTAACCCCTCCCGCTACTTCCCCGCAAGCCCTAAACAACCACCGTTGGGGCTAATACCCCCTTCACCCACCCCCACTACCCACAATGAAAAATAATCACACACAGCAGCCCCACACTAAATAAAGAAATGTAAAAGAATAAATAAATGAATATAAATATATATATAACAACAACACCTATAACCCCTAACATATACATACATGCACATCAATGATACTATAGACCGGTGGGGGCCCTCGGGTGTTACCCGCAGGCCTGCAGTACCAATTATGGGCCTCCCCAAATTAATGAATAAACACATACATACTTTTAAAGAAATAACCCCCCCCCCCTAACACATAGAAGTATAGTTATGGCCACAATAACTATTATCCACAAAGGGATAATAGTGAATGTGCCCATTTTAAATACATTAACAGCAATAAATACATTAAATACATATAGTACTCACCCATGTCCGGCTGCAACGATGAAGGCCATCCTCATCTTCATCCTGGCCATGCCCCCTCTGCTGCTGCAAAACATACACAACAATGAAAACATCCAAAGTAATGTCCCCTAACCCCTTAATCACCATAGCGGTTATTAACCGTTACAGTCATTAAGGGGTTAACCCACCCTCACTCACCACTCGGGACACCTACATACCCTCCCACAGTAACCCCCCAGCCCGCGAGGCCTAACCACCCTCACCCACTACCCACAAGGGAAGCCTACCCACATACTGTTGGGGAACACCCCCGCCCCCCCAACACCTACAGTACAATAATGTCCAAAATAACTATTATCCAGATAGGGATAATAGATTATCTGGCCATTATTAAAAACATTAACTAACATATTCAAATAAATTAAGTACTACTGACCTTATCAACAAGAAGTCTCATTTGCCAGCAACATCCTTGTCTTGCCCACAAAAAAACATAGCCAATACAATGTCAAAACATTGCAATTACATTGAGATATCAATTAACCCCTTAAAAACCATATCGGATAATAACCTCAAAGGTAATTAAGGAGTTAAGCCACACTGGCCCGATACCCACCCTTCACCCATGAATTTGTACATTGGCTTCATCATGCAAATATATATATATATATACAGTAGAGGCAACTCTTATTCTAACAAAAACCAGTGGCAATTCCCCAAAAAAACCAGGAAACACCCAGGTACATTCTGAATACATGCCTTAAACTTTCCTTAAACTAGCCCCAGCATTTCTGCATTGATTAATGGCCTATCAGATTAACAGCGGGGGTCCCTGGCAGTCCCATTCAAACTGAATTGGACTGCCAGGGATCCCTGCTGTGTTAATCCTATGGGTCGTTAGTCAATGCAGAAATGCCTTAAACGTGCCTCAAACTAGCCCAGAACATACCCAGCACATACCCAGCACATACCCAGAATGTAACCCGGCTAGTTTACGGCAAATGTTAGAATAAACGTTGCCTCTACTGTATATATATATATATACAGATAACTCCAAACAAATATACTATTGTAACCAATCCGGTAAACATAAATCTATTAACATTCAATAATGACACCCATAAACAATTAACATTGCATTCCTAAACAATTTACATTCAATCCCTAACAATTAGAAAGAAGAATACAGATGAAGATGGATTACAAGTAGAAGACCCGTGGATTGATTTGGATTTTTAGTTTAATGTTTATTTTTTTATGGTTTGTTATTTTATGGGTTACTGTGCCTGGTGGTTTTGTACGTGAGTAACCAGTTCAACGGGAGTCGGTGGGGGCAAGTAATGGTCAGTGAAGTAAAGAAATGTATTTAATTGAACTAGTTAATTGTTTTTAATTCTGTTCTTTACATGTTTATTTAATTATCTGTGGTATATCATTTCTTGCCACTGTATGTATGTATGTATGTATGTATGTATGTATGTCTAGAGAGATATATACATACAGGGTAAGTAATGATAGTGTTGTAAAAGCTTGATTTGCTGTGTTTTTAATTCTTTTGACTATGCATGTATGCTTAAATGTGTGTTTAAAGTCTTTTAAAATTAGATAGATGTAATCGTTGCTATTGTATGTTGTTTTAGAGGTCAGGGGTAGCCTTCGTTGTTAATTTTTTATGCTTCTTGGTACTTATATATTTTCACAGCCTACATTGCAGAGTTGCAGGTTTGAATTAGTTAATTGTTTAATTGTTAGGGATTGAATGTAAATTATTTAGGGATGCAATGTTAATTGTTTAGGGATGTCATTATTGAATGGTAATTGATTTATGTTTAGCGGATTGGTTACAATAGTATATTTGTTTGGAGTTATCTGTATTTGGATTGAAATGTTATTGTTAACATTCATTTGCAGAATGTATATGGTGCATAGATTGTATGCATCATAAATTCAATGTTAATGCAATGTGTTGATTGTGATTAGAGGCTTTTGATTGGCATTTTATCTTTTTGATTGAAATATCAGTTAGGATTATGACAGGAAATTACTTGTATTGTAGTGTGCATTAATGGAGAACTGTTATTTAGAGTACTGCATGTTTTTGATAACCCTTCTACATTTATTTGTATATTGGTTCATCATGTGTGTGTGTATATATATATATATCGAGAGGCAGGGAGAGACAACGAGAGGCTGGGAGAGACGGCGAGAGGAATCTTTGATAAAGCGCACCATGCGAGAAACGCGTTAGAGGTTTCTCTTTTAAATAGTTGATGTCCCATTAAATTTTTGTTATTTTTTCATTTGGCCTCCAGTTCTCGTTTTTCATTGCTGTGCTCCTAGTTTTTTCTCCTGCTTACCTGTTCCTGTTATTCCTGGATGCACGCAGCCTATACCGGAGACTTCAGACTTACCTGGATTCTGGATTGTGAGTACGCCGTCCATTGACTGTTTGCTGCTGATTTATCACTAAGGGTTACCTGGTATATGTGAGGGTCTGTTGGTTTCCTTAGGGGGACCAAGGGTCCATCGCTTCCAGCTGGTTCCCATTCAATGTGATCTAAGGATTTCCTTATTACAGCTACAGCGTTTATACACTCATGGGTTTGTCTCCGGTATGTTCAGGGTTAATTCAGCCTGCGCGTGATACATGCTGTCTTCCAGGTTAGTAGCATCGGGCTTTGAGGTTTACTCCTCTGCTATGATATGTATATATCATATTACCTTGTCGAATGGGCCATGAGAGAAAAAATAGTTGTTGGGCTCATGCCTAAAAAATGACTGTAACCTTTTGCATTACTCACATTTTAAAGTCTCAAACACAAAATAAATTATACCTTTTTTTTTAAAATAAAACAAAAATTTTGCACATCTTTTTTTGGGAAGCAATGTGCTATATTTTCAAAGCTGTCCCATGCCACAATACACCCTCCGATGTGGAAAATCACTATCCGTACCATTCACATTGAAAGGAGTTTTAAAAAGTAGCTCAACCTAGTAAATATAACAATAATAAAAGGAATAAAAAATATGCTGTAAGATTTAAAGAAATTAGAAAAAAAGTTATGCAAATGCTTTCCTAAGACATTTTCTTATTCTTAATAAATGTTACCTCAACTGATGTAACTAAAATGTGTAACATATTTTCAAATAAATATCTATGTGCATAACATTGCTACAGTAAATAAAGCAATTGTAATCCCTGGAGTAGAAAATAGAGATCAAATGGTTAGTATAGATTATCCCCGCTAAAAGTAGTGGCAAAAGTGTTTTTCACAAGTATAAATAACGTCCTCAATGTTTAAATTTTCTTTGTGTTCGCACAAATTGTAAAAAACTCGACAAACACAAGTGAGAAATATACAATTACAATATCAATAGCATTATCTCAATGAAAAGTCCAACAATCCTGTCTAGCCTAAAATGAGTTTTCTCTCCACATACTGCAATTATATACATTTGGCAGCCTTTATGTGTGGCTCACATTCACTGATTAATGTTGCACTTGAGCACAGATGTGATTTAGTTTGCCGCTGAATAAACACAACACTGGGATGGAAAAGTGATAACTACTGTGCTCAGCAAAAAGAGTGATCACATAAATATGCCAGTGGGTCAATAGAAGTGATTTCATTCTCTTCTCACAGGGCTTCTGAGGAGGTCTGACAGGGCAGCCTGACTTCATTAATGCATAACAATGGTACAGAAGGCCTGAACGATACAAAAAACAGCCGCCTACAGCAGATTGGAGCCTGGGTTGCAGCTGTCTTAGAAGAGCCAGCAAGTAAAAACAATGTGTTCAGTAATATCTTACGCTGAGTATTTGACATGGCTGCTGATGCTGTACAAGTACCACTGTTACTGTAGTTCTTAGAATAGTTCTTGCTGCTCTAAACAAAACCGAGTACGTTCTTTATGGTATCAGTAATTCCAATGATCTTACCTAATGTAAATCACATATAGAAAAAAATGGTGCAACATTTCTAGAATACAACCAATATTTTATTTTTTTATTTCACCTCAAACAAAATTGAGACTGACAATTAATGGAGAATTGGGTAGCCTAAAAGTGGGTAACTTACATTGTAAAGATAGAGGATAATGCAAGCACTCTAAAGAACAATACAAAACATGCTCCATTTTAGATCACTTTGGCTCAATAAAATTATTTTTGATTTGGAAAACCATTGTGCCTGTATTTCTCATATAACCTATGTTGTACAACCCTACTTCCCTCCACCCCATAGGACTAGCTTAGTTGACAAAACTGTAGGAAATCTAAAATAATAGAAAATCTTCTGATTGGTGTGGACAACAATACTGACGATACACCGCTAGCGTTTCCTACTGTGCTTCTATGCTCATAGCCAAAGTTCCGCTTAGGCTGTGGTCCATGACTGTGACACACGCGCCCGGCGGGGGGGGGGGGGGGGGGGGGGGGGCCCCGCCCAACCCCCGTCTTGGGGGTGGGGGGGGGGGGGGGGGCTTACGGCGGGGGGGGGGGGGGGTGGGGGTTTGGGGGGGGGGGGGCCATCACGTCACGCGGCTGGTTCGCCCTCATTGGGTGACCCGCCAGTGGGGGCGTGGCCACGCCTCCGTCGCTAGGAGTAAACTCAATTTCCCCTGCCTCCCTGAAAAGCTGTCGTGCAGAGCAGGAGGAAATTGCGTGTCAGGGTAGCAACTGGAACCGGAGGTACTGGGGGGTGGAGTTTAATCGCACAGCTCACGCCGAGATGTGCGCTGTAGTAATTACTGGGACCGCAGCCTAAGTGTTTCTGCACACACAACAGAGCTACTCAGTACTAGAGCACACACAGGCTCAGACATTCTCTTCAGTGGTAGATAGCATGCTGAAAATGGGATACATATTATGTCTATTTATTTGCAACACAAGAACTGTTAGATTGTAAGCTCTTCAGGGCAAGGACTTTTATCCCCCAATGCTTATTTTGATGTATTATGCATATATTTAATTTGCTCCTCTCTGTAATATATCTTATCTATTATTTATATAAAAAAAGACTGCATACCTGTAGCTTGTTAGCACTGCATATATAGCAAAGAAGAGTGGGTAGCCGTGTTGGTCCTTTCTTCCATGTACAGTAGTAATAAAGGAGGGAGAGGGAATAAGTGATATAGTACCTTTTATTGTAGCAACAAGTAGTTGATATGTTTAAAGTGATCCCACCTCTCAGGGTCCTTAGCGAATATTACAATTTATAGGTGTGTGTATATATGTATGTTTCAGTATGTACTTGGATCAAACAGGAGGTGAACTCATCCTCTGCACCCCCCTCTCTCCGGATTACGTACATATTTCCTCCCCCTGTCTTACTAACCAGACGCACACTCCTCTGCATCTCATCCCCCCCGCTGCGATCCTTTCCCAGGCACCTGACACCCCCGTCGGCTCACGGTCCCCCCCCGACCCCTTTTTTTCCGGACATATACACGACTTCCTATCCCCCCGACTCAACCCTGTTTCCATGGCTTAAACCCTCGCCCTTCCTTTATCTTTCCGAATGCGCCCCTCCGCTCCTCCCCGTTAGTTTCGACCTTACTTCCGCTTCCGACCAACTTGCAGCACCTTTCATTCTCTCGTAACACCCCTCCAGCATTCTCCCCCCTAGCTTACCCTTCTTGTCCTCGTTGATCCCGTCTTGCTCTCCTCTCCTTCCCTCGTTTCACATTCCCCGGCGCCTTTGGTCATCTATTCTGTGCGGGACCAGCCCGAATAGAGGCAAACCTTTTATTCAACATTTGCCGTAAACTAGCCGGGTTACATTCTGGGTATGTGCTGGTATGTGCTGGGTATGTTCTGGGCTAGTTTGAGGCACGTTTAAGGTGTTTCTGCATTGACTAACGACCCATAGGATTAACATAGCAGGGATCCCTGGCAGTCCAATTCAGTTTGAATGGGACTGCCAGGGACCCCCGCTGTTAATCTCATAGGCCATAATCAATGCAGAAATGGGGGCTAGTTTAAGAAAGTTTAAGGCATGTATTCAGAAGTACCGGGTGTTGTCCTGGTTTTTTGGGGAATTGCCACTGGTTTTTGTTCGAATAAGAGTTGCCTCTACTGTATGTCCCATAATACCTATCTTTCCCCCATAATGCATCTGTTATGTAAGCCCTTCGTATGTTCAGGGCAGTAACAGGTTAATCTATGGGCCAGTGACCCCCTTATGCTCCACTTGTAAGTGAAAGAAGTAAGGTGGTGACTCATGGCCTTCGTAAGCATATCAGGGATAGGTACAGTTCACGAGCCTGCCCCTTCCAGAGACTTCCAAGTGGGAGTATCAAATGTACATGTACATGTGCAAGTGTGTATGCACCACCTTGAAAAAGGTCCCACTGGGGGACTGAAATGTCGTTTTTTGTGTCTTCTATCAAATATAGAAAATTTATGATTTACTTACCTGCGTGCTGTCCCTTGATGTCGTGTTGCAACCGGTATCGTATGGTCTATATATACGTGATGGTCTATATAAGTGATGAGTGATAACAATAAATAAAACAAAAAAATATTAAAATAAATAACCTTCTGTAATATATCAGTATATAATCCCTACGCTCACACACATTTTTAACTCCTCCCTCTGCTCTGGAACCTTTCCATCCTCCTTCAAACATGCAACAGTCATACCATTACTCAAGAACAACAAGCTTGACCCTACCTGTCTTTCTAACTATCAACCTGTCTCCCTCCTGCCTTTTGCCTCTAAACTCCTTGAACGTCTTGTATTCTCTCACTTGCTCCATTTTCTCAACACCTATTCTCTCCTAGACCCTCTACAATCTGGCTTCCGCTCTGCTCACTCCACCGAAACAGCCCTCACTAAAATAACTGACGACCTCCATGCTGCCAAAGACAGAGGTCATTACACTCTGCTCATATTACTAGACCTCTCTGCAGCATTTGACACAGTGGACCACCCTCTTCTCCTCCACATTCTCCATACTCTAGGTATTCGGAACAAAGCTCTATCCTGGATCTCATCCTACCTCTCCCATCGTACTTTCAGTGTCTCTTCTGCTAACACCTCCTCCTCCTCTATTGATCTCTCTGTGGGGGTACCCCAGGGCTCTGTCCTGGGACCTCTTCTCTTTTCTCTGTACACACTCTCTCTAGGTGACCTAATAACATCTTTTGGGTTTAAATATCACCTCTATGCCGACGACACACAAATATACTTTTCAACACCTGTCCTTACACCTGCTGTACAAACCAAAGTTTCTGAATGTCTCTCTGCTATATCATCCTGGATGGCCCTCCGCCGCCTTAAACTCAACATGGCTAAAACAGAGCTCCTCATACTTCCTCCCAAACCTGGCCCTACTACCTCCTTCCACATTACTGTTGGAACTACAATCATTCACCCAGTAGCCCAAGCACGCTGCCTAGGGGTCACACTCGACTCCTCTCTCACATTCGCCCCTCACATTCAAAACATTTCTAAAACTTGTCGCTTTTTCCTCCGCAATATAACAAAGATACGCCCTTTCCTCTGTTGCTCGACTGCTAAAACTCTGACTCAGGCCCTCATTCTCTCCCGTCTTGATTACTGTAACCTCCTGCTGTCCGGCCTTCCTGCCTCTCACCTGTCTCCCCTACAATCTATCCTAAACGCTGCTGCCAGAATCACACTACTCTTTCCTAGATCTGTCTCAGCATCTCCCCTCATGAAATCCCTCTCCTGGCTTCCGATCAAATCCCGCATCTCACATTCCATTCTTCTCCTCACTTTAAAAGCTTTACACTCTTCTGCCCCTCCTTACATCTCATCCCTAATTTCTCGTTATGCACCATCCAGACTCTTGCGTTCTTCTCAAGGATGTCTTCTTTCTACCCCCTTTGTATCTAAAGCCCTCTCCCGCCTTAAACCTTTCTCACTTTCTGCCCCACACCTCTGGAATGCCCTTCCCCTCAGTACCCGACTAGCACCCTCTCTATCCACCTTTAAGACCCACCTTAAGACACACTTGCTTAAAGAAGCATATGAATAGCACTGTGGATATTCTGAACACGATACATAAAGCTTGGCCCCCTGCAGACGCACTTACCAGAACTCCCTCCTACTGTCTCTGTACGTTCTACCTACCAATTAGACTGTAAGCTCCTCGGGGCAGGGACTCCTCTTCCGAAATGTTACTTTTATGTCTAAAGCACTTATTCCCATGATCTGTTATTTATATTATCTGCTATTTATTTGATTACCCCATGTATTACTACTGTGAAGCGCTATGTACATTAATGGCGCTATATAAATAAAGACATACAATACATACAATACAATACAATCAAATCCCCAATAACAAAAAAAAACATTACCGTCGCGACTATCCGCTATGGTAATGAAGCATTAGACAAGAATGAACAAACATAAAAGCATTTTTCAGGTGAGAGGCAGGAAGGCCAGACAGCAGGAGGTTACAGTAATCAAGACGGGAGAGAATGAGGGCCTGAGTCAGAGTTTTAACAGTCGAGCAACAAAGGAAAGGGCGTATCTTTGTTATATTGTGGAGGAAAAAGCAACAATTTTAGAAATGTTTTGAATGTGAGGGGCGAATGTGAGAGAGGAGTCGAGTGTGAAGATGAGCTTCTGTTTTACCCATGTTGAGTTAAAGGCGACGGAGGGCCCTCCAGGATGATATAGCAGAGAGACATTCAGAAACTTTGGTTTGTACAGCGGTTAGGTCGGTGTTTGAAAAGTATATTTGTGTGTCGTAGCATAGAGGTGATATTTAAACCCAAAATGTTATTAGGTCACCATAAGGAAGTGGTCAAAGTATCAGAGAAAAGAGAAGAGGTCCCAGGACAGAGCCCTGTGGTACCCCCACAGAGATCAATGAGGAGAGAGGTGCTATCAAAGAGACACTGAAAGTACGATGGGAGAGGTGGATGAGATCCAGGATAGAGCTTTGTTCCGAATACCAAGAGTATAGAGAATATGAAGGGAAGATGGGTCCGTGGTGTCAAAATGCTGCAGAGAGGTCTAGTAATATGAGCAGAGTGTAATGAACCTCTGTCTTGGCAGCATGGAGGCGTCAGTTATTTTAGTGGGGCGGTTTCCGTGGAGTGAGCAGTGCGGAAGCCAGATTGTAGAGGGTCTAGGAGAGAATAGTGTTGAGAAAATTGAGCATGAGAGAATACAAGATGTTCAAGGAGTTTAAGGCAAAAGGCAGGAGGGGACAGGTCGATAGTTAGAAAGACGGTAGGGTCAAGCTTGCTGTTTTTGAGTAATGGTTGACTGTTGCATGTTTGAAGGAGGATGGAAGGTTCCAGAGCAGAGGGAGAAGTTAAAAATGTGTGTGAGCGTAGGGATTATAGTAGGAGTAAGAGGTTTTAGGAGATGGAGGGAATGGGGTCGAGAGGGCAAGTGGTAGAGAAAGAGGCAATCAACAGCGACACATCCTCCTCTGAGACGTGGAAAAAGAGTCAAGGAAGGCAGGAGAGAGTTAGGAAGAGGTGTAGGATGGGAGGAAGAAACAGGGGGATGTTTCTGCCGTATGGATTCCACCTTTTCCTTAAAATATCGCAAAGTCCTGAGCGGAAATGGAGGAGGAGGCAGGCTGAGGGTGGTTTGAGTAGAGTATCAAAGACAGAGAACAGTCGACATGGGTTAGACTTGTGCATGTTGATTAGTGCAAAAAGTAGCTTGTTTAGCTTGCGAGAGGGCAGAGTTGAAAAAGGATAGCATAAATTTGTAGGAAGTCTGCGAGAGTGTGAGACTTCCTCCAGAGCCTTCAGAGGAACGAGTGGAGGAACGCAGCATGCACGTGTGGGAATTTAGCCAGGGTCTAGGGTTAAAGGCGAGGCGGCAGAGAGAAAGCGGGGCATGTAGATCAAGAGAGGAGGACAAGGCAAGTTGAGTTCCTGTCCAGGTTGTCAGGTCTGTAGCAGAGCTGAGAGAGGAGAGGAGGAGCGTAAAGTGGACTCAAAGTCAGGCAAGTGATAGAGCGCAGGTTCTGCAGAACCGGGGGTAGATGGAGGTGGAGAAAGGGGAGAAAGCGATATAGAGAAATCAGATGAGGTGATGGTCCAGAGAGAGGAAAAGGGGAAATTGAGAAATCGGAGAGAGAAGTTTTTAGTGAAAACAAGGTCTAAGTAGTGGCCATCCTTGTGGTGCTGGCTGCAGTCCACTGTTGAAGGCCAAAAGAAGAGGTTAGAGAAAGAAAGCAGAAGCCCAAGGAGAGAGGAGTCATCAATGAGGCAGTGAAGTCCCCAAGGAGAAGAACAGGGGAGTCTGAGGAGAGAAAGAAAGAGAGCCAGGATTCAAAATGAAGAGAAAGGCAGAGGGGGGATAGTAGATTATGTGGGTGATAGATTACACCACCTTGACAGGGTGAGAAGAGATCTGGACAGTGTGAGCCTCAAGAGGGAAAAGCAAGAGGATGGAGGAATAGGAAGTTTCGATAACGGCAGAGAGAGGAGAGCAGGAGCCCCACTGCCTCTACCCTGCCATCATTCGCGGAGTGTGGGAGAAGGAAAGGCCACCATAGGAAAGGGCAGCTTCCAGAGCAGTGTCAGACTGAGTGAGCCGGTCTCAGTTATAAGCGAATAGGAGCAGAGAGTGAGAGAGAAAAAAGTAATGTACAGAGAGGAACTTGTTAGAAAGGAGCGAGCATTCACCAAGGGCAACAGGAGAAAGGAGATAGGAGGGAGGGTAGCAGGTGATGGTATGAGTTGGAGGGTTGACAGCCAGAAGGAGTAGTTTGCAATTGGCAGGCGAGGACGAGCGCATGTAGAAATAAGGCAGGGACCAGGATTGGGAGAGACATCCCCAGACAAGGAGAAGCATGGAAGAAGAGGATGTGTGGAGGATGATTTGTAGGTGTTTTTTTAGTGCAGGGGATTGACTGTGTGGTGTCAGAGGACTCAGTAAGAAAGGGAGTTCATGTGAACAGAGAAGTGGTGAAGAAAGGAGAGATGAGATATATGATAGAGTTAGAGACATACTGAGCTGTAAAAGAAGTGCATAATTTGAAAAGAAGTGAAGTCACAGCCAAATATAAATGGTAAGGCAGCATCACAGCAGTAATGATGCAGTTTGATACTAGTGTACATGACCAGGGTCTCCTGCGCTGAACCTGCAATTGGTTTCATGCCTCGGGACCCCCTAATTTTCCGAGATACAGGCCCCATTATGGGGTGCAAGATTTAAATCCCACGTCACGTGACGCAGGAGATTTAAAGCACTCAATACTGGGGTCTGTATCTCGGGAAGTAGGGTGTTCCTGAGGCTGAAACCAATGTGGTTCAGTGCAGAGACCCCTGCCTCCATATACACTGTTATTAAAATCAATATTTTTAACTGGATGAATCGCCTGTAAGAGCCATTCATGGAGATGCAGCATCTCCCTTCAGCTTACAGGCTGCTGTTTTTTTCTATCATCTACCGTGTATTGAATTTATTAGCACGATAGCACTAATACAAAAAACAGGTTGGGTATAGTGTATTTTGTTACTGGCCTTAAAAAAATGGCCTTCCCTTCTTAGTGAATCCCGCTTTTTGCTTCATCTGTATATAGCGCGAAAAAAAATGCATAGGCCTATTTCTATACCCTCTAAAGCCACTTATCGGCAGGTTTTTCTAGTAGCATTCTAGTAGCCCCGCTTTGCTTATCGAGGCTAATCTAGACTCTAGATTTTGAATTTCCTCAAAATCCTCCCGTCTGGAAAAAGTTGGCAGGAAGGTGATTAAAGCTGCCGAGAATCGCGTGAGAGGACTTAAAAAAAAAAGAGTTTTCTGCATCGGATTGATGCGTCAGTCTCCGTGAGCTGATACCCATTAATATCAGAACCGGAGGCCCCGGCATGAATCCCATTCAATAAAAAATGCATTTACGTAACTTCATTACCTTAAGTTGGCTAACCGCTAAAGCAATGAATTTGGTAGGAACAACAGCAATTTATTGGTGGCAGAAGGATGAGTGAAGCAGATACACGCCCTTTGTCCCAATAACATTACAATGTGTAACTAACCACCAATACACACACACCCACCCGTTTGTGCCCCGCATAAAACCATATTTTTTTTTTGATACACAGATTGATCAAGAGGCTGGAAGGGTCCCCAAGTGGTCCCCGCGGGGTCTGGGGGCCTGAGGGGGTGACTGGGGGTCCCCGTGGGTGTCTGGGTATTCTTGGGTGGTCACTGTGGGTCTCCAGGTGGTCCCCATGCTGTCTGGGGGCCCTCGGGTGGATCCCACAGGTGTCTTTGGGGCCCTCGGGTTGTTCCACAGGTGTCTGGTGGCCCTCGGGTGGTTTCCATGGGTGTCGAGCCCTCGGTGGTTCTCATGGGTGTCTGTGAGTCCTCAGGTTGTCCCATGGGTGTCTGGGGGTCCTTTGGTTGTCCCCATGGGTGTACGGGGGTCCTCGGGTGGTCCCTGTGGGTGTATGGGGGTCCTCAGTGGTCACTGCTGGCCTGCGATACAATCCTGTTGCAAAAAAACTAATTTGGAGACAATTGCAATAAATACACCTCCCCCCCAACACATACAGTACAGTAATGGGCAAAAATAATTATTATCCGATATGGATAATAGCTCATTTGCCTATATTAAATAAAACATTAGCCAGCACATAAATGAAGTAAATAAACCTTCTACTTACCCCGGCCATCATGAGGGCATCCTCATCAGCATACTGCAGGTCCATGTCCCTGATGCCAGCTAGAAATAATAAAAAAATACATCTAATAGCTCTTAACCCCTTAGTAACCACTATGGTAATTAAGGGGCTTACCCACCCTCCCCCGCCACCCACCCCAGAACCACTATATCCAGCGTGTACTGAATGATTAGCATAGTGGTACATCATACCCAATAATATGGACATGATAAGCTACTATAGCATGTCAATGGTCACCCTAAATAAAATACATGAGACCCAAAGGACACCATAAAAAACATATACACAAGCACCTAACATCACATTCAATAAATATAACACCAGCCAACAAATGAAATAATAAAGCACACACCAACAAACAATTAATTAATTGTAACCATAGCCAACAATACATATTAATAAACAACCACTAGCCAACACATCAATTGAAACCATGACCAAACAAATAATAAGTAATTAAAAATTATAACAAATGGAAAAATAATAAAACAAGCATCCAAATTACAAACAATTTAATCCAACAATTAACAGAAATCAGAAAATAACACTCATTATAAAACAAGCATTTGCCAAAAAATGCATTGGTATCACTGTATAATCTTACCTAAAGGGCACAATTAGTACATTAACAGCAATGGAAATGAAAAACATTAAAAGAAAAAAAATAATAAAAAACCGAAAAAAAAGACATTTACATACAGATGCAGCGCCGTTATTCGAACTTTCACGGAGCTGTTTTCGTGTGCTCTGGTGTATTTCCCGTTGGCATTCATGCCGCCAATCACAACAGGCACACCTGTGTTTACCGTGGTTGATTTGTTTGAATTTTCGGATTCCTGAATTTCTTTAGGTTGCAATTCTTTCCGTATCCGTGGCAGAAATAAAATGAATTGTAATTTGTACAGTATGTGCACTCTGTGCTACTTGTGTCAATTTGAACCCCTCATTGCCTTAGTGGCTATCCGCTAAGGCAGTCCTACACAACTCCATTCCTCGGGGCCGCAAATAGCCAGGGTTTCAGTATATCCCTACTTCAGCAACAGCTGGCTCAATTAGTGGCTCAGTCATACTGAGCCATAAATTGAGCCAGCTGTGCTGAAGTAGGATATCTTGAAATCTGGCCTTTTTGCGGCCCTTGAGGACTGAGTTGTGCAGCCTGCGCTAGGTAATGAAGCTGCTTTAATAATGTATTAATATTATAGTGTGCGGGAGCAATGGGTCTCCTCTGCTTCCCGAGTCAGGCCCAGATATGGGGTGCCGGTCTCGCCTCATTATTTAAATCCCCTGGTCACTGACGGACGATTTAAAAATGTGCAGTGATACCGCACCCGATGCCCCATACAGGGCCTGTACTCGGGGAGCAGGGTGTCCCTGAAGGCCAATAAATATGCGATTCAGCTCAGGAGACCCCCTGCTCCTGCACACTATTAAAAAATTTACTTACAGCAGCTTCATTACCATTGCAGATAGCCGCTATGGTAACGAATTTGCTGCATTTTTTTATTTGTGTTTTAATACTGGTGTAGATGAGCAGGGGGTCTCCGGAGCAGAACCGCATTGAATTTGAGCCCGGGGACCCCCTGCTTCCCGAGATACAAGCCCCGTTATGGGGTGCCTGTTTCTCCTATGTATTTAAAATATCCCGCGTCACGTGACCGTGGGAATAAAATGCATAGGACCCATAACGTGGCATGTATCTTGGAAGCAGGAGGTCCCCGACCTCAATCATGAGGTTCTGCTCTGGAGACCCCCTGCTACATACACTGAGTATTACATTTTATTTCAAAATGATCTCTCTGGCGAGATTTGCGCAGGGACTCCCCTGCTGCAGAAAAAAATCACCGGGTGAGACATTTTCAAGAGCCGATCAGCACATAGCCAACTCACTCACCAGTTTTGCAAATGTTGCTATCACTGGTATTCTGGGCTTTTTTGTATACAGTGATAACAACGCTGTAAAAAATGGCAATTTAAAAAGAACAGCGATTTTTTTAGCGGTGCTTAGTGCAAGGCCCTTGTCTTTTTCATTTATATTTTCATATATTGTGAACATTCTGCGCTCAACTCATATTGGACATATGACTTGACACAGTATTTCCTAAGGGGTTAAATGATTTTATATCTGTGAATTGCTTCTCACAAACGGGATAACCAGTGAGGATATACATAGATAGCTATTATCTATCGACAGATCATTAGTCTGTGTTGTTTCTGATACCTTACTGTCTGACATTAAAGGTGTTAGTGCAAACTTGGGGTTAAAAGTGCATACCAAATAATTTGGACTTATAGGGCCTCATGCAGAAAAGGTTCATAAAACATATTGCCAGCCCATTTAAATCGCCGTTTTTTTTAGCGTTGCTATCACGGTATTTCAGAAAGCCTTCATTACCTTTCATAGCAAAATTCCCAAACGAGCGAGTTGCTGCCAGTGATAGATCGAGCCTCTGAAAAGGCATAACCAGCGATTCTATTTCTGCTGCAGCGAGCTGCTCAATAGAGCCGCCTCTCACACGCGAAAATTTCGGCCAGAAATATGTTTTTTAATATACATTTTATTCCTAGTGTAGATGTGCAGGGTGTCTCCGGAGCAAACCGCGTTGGTTTGAGGTTCCCTAATGAAGGCCCCTTTATGGGGTGCTGGTATCTCCCTATCATGGAGATATCCTGATCACTGACGCAGGACATCTCCAGTTTAGGAGATCGGCAACCCTAAAGGCCTTGTATCTGTGAAGCAGGGTCCCCCCATAAACCAACACGGTTCTACTCCGGAGACCCCCTGCACATCTACACTAGGAATTAAAAGTATATTAAAAAACATTTACTAAGCATCAATACACACCCTGCACGTGCCCCCCCCATAATGTAAAACCATTATTTATTTATAAACATAACCGGGTTTAATACCCCCGGCCTACGTTTAGTCCCCGGTGTCCCGACGGGTGTCCGCAGTCCCCACAGTGCATCAGAGGGGTTTCCCACAGGGATCTGGGGGTCTCCGGGTGGTCTCTGTAATGCGCCGTGGCCCCAAGGGATCACCGCGGTCACTGTGGTGCCACAATGGGTGTCCTTGACGTGACTCGCACAAATGCCTCCTCTCTAAGCCTGGTAGTAGTCCAATAGATGCGCAATGCGACACAACAAAGCGACAAGTTCACAGAAACCAGGGGAGAGGTACAAATGTACCAAATGTAACATAAAAGTTGTTTGGCATAAATCCAATGTTTCCTAGCGGAACGCTACTTACTTCTTCAGGAATGTAAAACACTGGGCATACACTTAAAATATCCCATCATTCCAAGATGATTGGTCAGGTTCTCAAATACCCGTCAATCACCACACAGACAGCTTTAAGCATAATAAGCATTCAAATATTAATAAACATAGTAAAATTATAAAATATATACACAAAAGTATAACATAAAAATGAATTGAAGATCAACGAAGCTGAAAGGAGAAACACCAAATTAGAAGACAGACATACTCATAACACTAAGCATATTAAACTGAACGTCAATCTATATGACCTATAGAGAGGAGACAAGGGAAACACAAAGTGATAACATTATAGAGGGACCAGATGTCTATATCCTCATTAAGCCCTTTTGGGGAGAGAGAGTTAAGCTATAAATCCAGAATGTCTCCTGTAGGAGAGATTCTTAACTCTATCACCCCTCTCCTCTCCCTGTTGAAAAATCTTTTCCCTTAACTAAATGTAGAAGGATCCTTATTATGTGTGATGCGAAATGCGCGACAAACTATGGTTCTCATACCACACTCCTGAGTGTTTCTGATGTGCTCCTGGATGCGACCTCATCAAACTATTTTCGTGCGCCCATATATTGAAAACCGCAAACACAATTAATCAGATACAACCAAGTGATTTGAGTTACCAATTGATAAATTTTCAAAAGCAAAGCTCTCACCAGTAGCTAAGACCTAATGTTTTTTTTCAGTGTGGCAAATATTTGCACACTGAACATTTTCCACAGATAAAAGTTACCAAGGTTTTTTTTGTTGAGCTAGTTTAGTGTCGTAGTACTCTGGCGTCTGGGGTCCTCAGGTGGTCCCATAGGTCCCCGCAGACCTAATTGTACCAATCCTGTATGTCAAAATAAACATGGCCTACATTCAATCAATCCCTCCCCCCCCACACACACCAAAACCAAACACATACAGTAAAGTAATGGGCAAAATAACTATTATCCAGATATGAATATAGATTATTTGCCCATTATTAAACACAACATTAACCAGCATAAATAATGTAATAAATACAGTTCTACTTACCACAGCATATTATGTGGCGTCCTCTGCAGTGTCCCTGTCCTCCAGTACTAGAAAATACATACATTGTAATGTCCCCTAACCCCTTAATCACCATAGAAGTTATAACCACTATAGTAATTAAGGGGTTAACCCCCCCTTCCCCGCTAGACCCACCGGGAGGCCTAAGCACCCACCCCGGACCCACTATACCCACCCTGTACCAACTGAGTAGTATATTGGTACATCATACCCATATATAAATGGGCTGACAAACCTCTGTAGAACTCAATTGGGCCACCCTAACTCAAAATACATTTATGCCTCAAACCACAATAATAAAACATTACAAACTCCAAAAAACACATTCACAAATAAAACACAGACCAGCTTGCAATTAATACAAGCAATACTAGATCAACAAGTGAATTAATTAAACCATAACAATCAAAACAATTAATTATCAACAACTCTGAATTATTTCAATATTAACCAATCAAACCAATTATTACTAAACCAACTCAAATTAATATAACATTAACCAACCAACAAATTATTAATACAACATTAATGAATTAATTGAAGATTAAACTACAAAGAAAGAAATGTAAAATATCAGAAACAACCATTAAATGCATATCCAACACAATACATCATTAATTAAAAACGAAAAACAATCCCAACATTTTATTTCACTAAAGCAGAAAATAAAAAACAATGACATCCACATAATAACTGACATTGAAAAAAACAGCAGAACTACAATGCCAGAATGCCCCCAAATATTGTCTCTATAAATGCCCACCAAAAAAAATCAAAAAATACATCCAATGTAAAAACCTTGTAAAAAATCACATTTACAAACATTCAATATATTACTTCCATTAGAAGCGCTGGCCCTCGACTCCCGGGAAAAACAGAAGCTCACGTACCGTGAAGGCCTCAAACAGCACCGATGCCATCCGCCATGAAGATCCGTGTTCAGGTACCACCCAAATCTTCTTTCTTCTATCTTAAAATCACTTCTTCTTCTTCATCTGTAATTATTTCTTGACTTCTTTATCTTCTGTCTCATCTGTCAATCCATAAAACCCCAATGGTAAGATCCCAAACCGAATGTTTGTCCTCGTTGTCTTCTTGGGCTCAAATGAGGCCTATCACTGCCTTAAATAGGCCTTGTGTATAACATTTTGGCTGGAAACTGGTTTAACAGCCATCTGATTGGCCTGTTAACCATGTGCCGACTTTATTTTTTTTTGACGTCACTTAAATGAATGATGCCAGCCAATCAGAATGGCTATGCTTCATTTCCCTTTAAATTGACGTCACCAAGCCGGCGTCACATGGTATTTCACTCAAACGATCAGGGAACCAATTCCACAATCTGATTGGGTGTGTACACACCATGTAACACGTCATTCTAGGTCAGAGTATATGACTCATCCAAGGGGTCCAATGGTTGTACAACCACCATCAGATTGTGGAATTGGTTCCCAATTCGCTTACTGCATAGACCCTTAGATTTTATCACTTCAAATTATGATAAAGAGACCACTAGAAAAAACGAATGACGAATTTCCTTTTTAATTCAGATTTTCACTAAGGTTTTTTTCACTAAAATTGTTTCGCACTAAAAGGATATATTTGAATAAAAGGATTGATGATAACCTACTGCTCACATCTTAGTCCTCCCACTCTGATACACAGTGAAGCTGCTGTGGACTCCTATCAATGAGATGGAGAATGATGCCACAACACGGAATCGTAGACGAAGGACGCATTACAATGAGGGATTCCTGGAGTGGGAAAAGCCATGGATGGAGGCTCGCCCATGGGATGACATTCACTCCGCCCCTGAGATGCCTTGAGTCTACAGGACCTGAAGAAGACCAATCACGTGATGGAGATATTGGGAGGATGCCGTGATGATGTCATCCACCAACCAGAAGGATGGCTGTATCACAGATGGACTGAGGATCACCGAAGGCTGATCAGGAATGAGGTGACAACGGGACTTTTGGGTTATAAATAGAGACACTTTGGAGATTTAATATGCCAGCTATACTTGAAAAAGCAGTTGCATCTGCCGAAACATCGGAATATTGTCTGAATAAAATTAGTTTTGCAAAAATCCGTAGTGCCATCCTTTTTCAAACTGTTTGCTTGCTGATACTGGAGTACTGACAGGGATTTCTCTGAGACTTCGAGGGAGCACCAGTGATTATAACAATTTTTTCCTTTTTTTTCAGATTCTAATCTTTTTTATGGTTTGCCGCAGCAATACAGTACATCGTAATGCTATCGAATCCCCCACCTGTTGAAATTTTCCCTTGGTCACTCCCACTGACGGAACATTTAAAACAATTCAGAGGAGATACTCGGCACCCCTACCGTGAACCGTTTACACGGTAAGCAGGGGATGTTAATTATGTGTTCATCTCAGGAACCCCCTGTTCAAATAAAATAAAAGCCGCTTCATTAATTAAAGCGGCTGGCCACTAACGCATGAAAGATTATAGTGCCCACGATACCTGGATTATTTGTGGTCGTAGAGAGGGTGGGTGACGGTATAGTTGCCCCCCAGTGGTGGTTATGCCTAACGGAGTTGCGGGAGAGGTTAACCCATTCATTACCTTAGCGGTAGTGACCACATGGTAATGAAAGGTTAACCCCTCCCACTACCCACTTGAGAGGCCTAACAACCCACCCCAGGGGAAACTAACAACCCTTTCACCCACCCTCACCCCTAATAAACATTATAATACAAACACCAATACATACATTGAACAATCCCCTTCTCCCCCCAACACGTACAGTACAGAAATGGGCAAAATCCCTATTATCACAGATTGGATAAATGCATTTGCCCATAACAAAATAAAGGTAAACCAAAACTTACCTAGCCAGCATTTAGTAAAATTAAAGTTGTACTTAAACTCTGTCAGGATGAGGTATGAGAGGATCAAGGGCTTCCCAACTTCTTTCAGAGATCATTTTTGTATTCATCTCTCCGCCCGGGGCCTTCCCATTCATCATGGATTTAATTCTTTGTGCCACTTCTTCTGAAGGATGCACGGTACATCATTGGTGGAATTATTCTTGCTTGTTTATTATGCCCTGTTTACTGGTGTCATGTTTTCATGTAGAAGGTCCTCAAACTCTCTTTTATGATACACGTTATTTTATTGTTGGTCCATCGTCTTGTTGAGTGCAATGTTTGCTATTTCCCAGCCATAAGGTATTTGCTTTGTCTTCTTTAAGCTTATGTTATCTTTAATTGTCTTCTTCATCATATCACAGTTATACATTCTTACTGTTCAGGTTTATATGTTTGCAGATTGTCTTGCACAGCTCGGCATGTTTCTGGTTTACCCTACATTTATCAGGCAAGTCGTGATCAGACAGACAAGGTCAAAATCTGCATGCAGGTAGGCAGAGAAGGTATTGGAAAAGGCCAAAGAAAAGGACACAGGAGGCAGGACAGGTGGTTCCAATGATGGGCCAAAGTCAGTATATGCAGCAGACAAACAGAACACAGATATGATAAAGCAGGTATGGATAGGTCAGGAACCATTGTTCAACACTTGCAAAGGATTGCATGTTGCCAATAGTATTTGTAGTAGCGGAGGTTGTGACTAATTATAAATGACTGGTGTTAAGTGATAGGCAGTGAAGTACAGTAAATCGTGTATGTAGCAGAACATCTGTGCTTGGGAGCGCACTGTCTATGTATGGGCCTATTAGTCCAAGACGCAAGCCTTAAAGCAACACTACACTCGTCTTCTTTAATGGTGAATGCTAAATTTTGCCTTGCCCAGATTTTCTGTGTTGCAGTACTTTATTTCAAAACCCCACATTGCATGTCTATCCCACAGACAAAGTCCCGTGCTAGTACCAAAATTGCAATTTTCTGAACAATCCTGGACAATTCTGCAATATAAACGGCAACTTTATCTGGCAACTGACTACATCTGTTGAAATCGTCTTCATGTTAATATGGGTACAGTATGTGCAAAATTATTTTTTAACTGTGTAAGGATTTCATTGATGACCGTCATTCATCTAGCAGGGGACACTATGAGTGAACAATATCAAAAGTCTTAAACCAATACACACGCAGCACAGCATATTTCTGAACAGCACTGGTACTTTAATTGCTTCTAGAAGAAAACTAGCCTGTACACTAGAGTCCAATGATGATGCTTGGGCCATATCATTCCCTCCATGTGTGCCCAAGGGAGGCATGCTGAAAGTTAAAACCATGTCCTGTCCTTAGTGAATCAAAAGTATCAGAATACTAGCTACAGTTTAGAATGTATCACTAAAACATTCCTACCCACTGAATCCATCTTGTGGCCACTTTATTATGCATTTGATTATTACTTGTTTGACAAGAAAGGCACCACGTCCGGTATCTAGCACATCTGCTTTTGCTAAAAAAAAAGCATAGCGACTAGGACATCGGAAGGTATACAACTCTTAACAAAAATTTGAGCAGAAATAAAATGCTATGCGATCCGATACTGTAAATTACAATGCAGTACCATCTTGCTGACCTGGGACAACAATATGCAAAAATACGAAACAATACATGATTACCAATCATCCTTTAGTATGTAATATTTAAGCAATAATGAATGACTGATGAAAAGCTACATGGGCACCAAATGTATTATCTTCATTCTTTCTTTCTAAAGCTATATCCTTATATTACGTCATGCATACTTAGAAATAATACACATTACATTTGTGAATGTCCAAGATTTTCTTTCGCTTGTTGTAATCCATCTATTTTTCAGTCAGAATCACTTGGTAGCAAAGCAGAAATCTGTAACAGCTAATATAACACACAACCCTTGTGATCCAGTTATCCCCTACACGTCATAGGAGTATTTAATACTATATACGGGTCTAATCCAAACCAGAAGGCACAGTTGTTTCTTTCTACTCCAAAAATGTCAAATCTAACATTTATACCACCGTATGCTTACATGCTTTATTCTTCCACTTCCAAATTTGTTTGCTCCATATGCCGTAATTCGATCGTCACGACTTCTTTACGAACCCACTCTCCCAGTCTAGCCCCCCTCAGTGCTTTTTTTCCCCCCCCCTGGGTGAAGATTCTCTCGCCTGTTTCCTATCAGCAGCCGTCAAAAGTTATCCCCTTAAGATCCCTTCCTGCTTCCCTTCGTAGCCTCTCCGCACAACACTTCTGGTCTCCTCCTCCACTTTAAGCACACATTTGTTCTTGCGGGTTTTTTCTTGTCTTTACCTTCCCCTTTCTTTCTTCTTTTACTTCCTTTCTTTACGCTTTCATACACTTTATCATTGCACTTCTTCCCCAACTTCAAGAGTTTAAGGGGACGACTTGGATTTTACCAGTTAACGTGGCGATTTAAATTTCTGAAGAGTGTTTCCCATTTTAAACATTGTAAAATTCACACGTATTGGATTTTCAGCCTCTATTCTCCTTCTAAGTGCAGCTGTTTTTTATTATCCTGTTTTATCATTCGTTAGAAAACCCTCTTTTATGTGGGAATGATCCTCTGTTCCTTCTGCTGGAGCGGGTTCGTTTCTTTTTTATTCCTAAGGCTGGTGTCGTTCTGGCTTTCCCTTCCTCATATATTATTCGTAGAACTCGTCTTTTGGTAATACATCATACATTTTTGAATGTTTTTTTCACAAAAAACTATTTTCTAATTTTTAGCAATGAATCTGCATCCTCTCATAAAATAATTCAGTGCCCATCAACAATGGAATAATTTTACTACAGATTCTTTACACCTTTCTTTTAGAAATTGGATTCATCGTGAAATCCATTGCTCTTGAAATAACCAATCTAACCCTTGGATTTGGGGCTGCCTGCCTTTAAATAAACTGATGTTTGACAATCATGGAGGGGGTTAACTGAGGACCTGCTTTGCTTCCCTTTTAAAAATAAAGCCTTGTTTGCTCTTTATTCTTCCCATTTGGAGTCATTTTAAATCAACTGTTCCATGGTCAAGGTTAATGACAACAACGGTTATTACTCTCTGTCAAAATATGTATAATGTTAGACCAACAACATAGGGCTGACTAAGTCTTTTTGTCTTGTCTAGACCGCCCCATGTTGTCTTGATTAAGCAGATTGGTTCACTGTCCTTTGAGGGAAGGGTGTCTGTTAGATCTCATCTCATGACTGCACGTTGGGTTAGGGTAACATTTTCTGTAATAGGATTTGTGACAGAATATTATTAATTGTACACTGCATTGAAAAAATAAAGTGTCAGAACCTTTTTTAAAAATCTTCCAAGTATGTCCTTAGCGATTGGTCAGAAACAACCATAGATATCAACTGTTTTAAGATCACAAAGTGATCCACTAGAATAATACAACATTCTTCGTGCCGTTTACCCTTCCTGGAGTGAAGGGGCAATGATTTTGCTTTTTTTGTTTTTTTTTTTTTAACATCCATAAGCGGCATTGAATCTTTCTGCCGTATCGCTACGATTCTGGAAAATTTCTCTCCCCACGAATTGTCCCTAACGACCACTTCATCG
>WSYH01008888.1:0-27644 GCA_036426205.1 Ascaphus truei | reverse complement strand
CCACAATGGATTTGAAATGAAACAACCAAGATGCAATAGAAGTGCAGACTTTCAGCTTTAATTCAAGGGTTGAACAAAAATATTGTATGAAACATTTAGGAATTGCAACCATTTTAATACACAGTCGCCTTATTTCAGGGGCTTAAATGTAATTGGACAAATTAACACAATCATAAATAAAATGTTCATTTTTAATACTTTGTCGAGAATCCTTTGCAGGCAATGACTGCTTAAGTCTGGAGCGCATGGACATCACCAAACGCTGGGTTTCCTCCTCTGTGATGCTTTGCCAGGCCTTTACTGCAGCTGTCTTCAGTTGTTGTTTGTCCGTGGGTCTTTCTGCCTTAAGTTTTGTCTTCAGCAAGTGAAATGCATGCTCGATCGGGTTGAGATCAGGTGATTGACTCGGCCATTGCAGAATATTCAACTTCTTTGCCTTAAAAAACTCCTGGGTTGCTATCGCAGTATGTTTGGGTCATTGTCCATCTGTAAAGTGAAGCACCATCCAATCAACTTTGCTGAATTTGGCTGAATCTGAGCAGACAATATATCCCTATATACTTCAGAATTCATCCGGCTGCTTCTGTCTTATGTCACATCATCAATAAACACTAGTGACCCAGTGCCATTGTAAACCATGCATGCCCATGCCATCACACTGCCTCCACCGTGTTTTACAGATGATGTGGTATGCTTCGGGTCATGAGCCGTTCCAAGCCTTCTCCATACTTTTTTCTTCCCATCATTCTGCTACAAGTTGATCTTGGTTTCATCTGTCCAAAGAATGCTGTTCCAGAACTGGGCTGGCTTTTTTAGATATTGTTTGGCAACGTCTAATTTGGCCTTTCTATTCTTGAGGCTTATGAATGGTTTGCACCTTGTGGTGAACCCTCTGTATTTGCTCTCGTGAAGTCTTCTCTTTATGATAGACTTGGATAATGATATGCCTACCTACTGGAGAGTGTTCTTCCCTTGGCTGGATGTTGTGAAGGGGGTTTTCTTTACCATGGAAAGGATCCTACGATCATCCACCACTGTTGTCTTCCATGGACGTCCAGGCCTTTTTGTGTTGCAGAGCTCACCAGTGCATTCATTTTTTCTCAGAATGTACCAAACTGTTGATTTGGCCACTCCTAATGTTCCTGCTATCTCTCTGATGGATTTTCTTTTTTTTTGCAGCCTAAAGATGCCCTGTTTCACTTGCATTGAGAGCTCCTTTGACCGCATGTTGTAGGTTCACAGCAACAGCTTCCAAATGCGAATGCCACACCTGGAGTCAACTCCAGACCTTTTACCTGCTTAATTGATGATGAAATAACGAAGGAATAGCCCATGAAACAGCTTTTGAGTCAATTGTCCAATTACTTTTGGTCCCTTCAAAAAGAGGGGGCTACATATTAAAGAGATGTAATTCCTAAACCCTTCCTCCAATTTGGATGTGAATACCCTCACATTAAAGCTGATAGACTGCACTTTAAGCCCATATTCATTATTTAACTGTAACTTTAATTTATTTTGGTACACCGCCAAAATAACAAAACTTTTATCAGTGTCCAATTAATTTCCAATTAAAGTTCTAAGGTTCCTGGGCACTTAGCTTCCTGTTCTTAGGCCAGACCAGGCTGACTTGGATGGTGAATTAGCCCTATTGGCTATGTGCCTCCATGTGGTGCATTACCTGGAGCATGCTGGGACTTGTAGTCTCATGCAGAGCCCTTCTCTAATGGTCGCTGCAACTCTTGTTCAATGCACATGCTCAAGGACCTCACTGCAAATGTGCCAAAGGCAAGATGGTTGCCACCTACGCTCCGCAGAACGTAGAGGCTCCCTACACCTCACCAGATCTGCCCGCAGCTCCGGCGGCACCCGGACGTCCCTTTGCAGCCTCCCCCCCGTTCCCGCACCCACCACAGAGGTAAACGGGAGCCGGGGCTACATTATTATGCAAAATGTGGTAATATAATTGGACCCTTAAACAAAATTTTTAATTGTAACAGATATTGGATGGTAACACTCACATTTTTAGATACTGCTGCGGCCAAGTTTATTCGAGCATTTGCCCGTTCTTGGCCGCAGCAGTAGCCTGGCGCGCGCCCGAGAGTGACGGGCGCGCGCCGAAGCAGCGGAAGAGCGCCCTCCGATCGGGGCGCTCTCCCTACCGCTGCCGGGTCCGCCGGGTCCCCCGGAACCCCCTGCCGCTGTCCCGCGATCGCGGGACACCAGGGCTCCCTCGGGGAGCCCCTGGACGCGCGTGCAGGGGGCGCACGCTCCCGAAGACGCGTGACCGCGCGCCGAGGGGCGGCCACTAGCAAGCCGGGAAATCTCCCGGCTTGCGGATCTGGCCACAGTGTGATTAAGTGTGCCGGTAGTGTACTTGTGCTATCTAATATGTACATTCTAATCAGTGGAACTGTAAATATTTAATTAGCATGATCATTATACAAAAATTATCATGGCTACATTGACCTACAATATCTTCTTTCATAAAGTTAATTTACAATAAGCTACCATGCAGTACAATGTTCTCAGATGTTTATAGCAATTCCAAAGGGATATCCAGGGTTAGTTCTATCTAGGACCAAATTTTACTTGACAACCCTTGACATCCAAATTTACTTGTAATACATTTTGGATTTGTCTCTTATACAAAATTGGCTACAGGACGGCCAGAAACGCTTTCAGATGTTATACGGAAAAAAAAAGTTTTATCTAGGAAGATACACAATCTCTGCAAGCTCTGACCCCAACACCCACCATATATATTTGTGTCAAAAAGAGTGCTATTGGGTGTGACATATCGTATACAACAAAATACAAATATTCCCAATGCTGCATCCAATATGACAAAAAATATATACTGTAATTCAATACCTAACTGTTTGTCTTCTCATAAGTAAGGGTCATTTAGTTAAGCTTTTTGGCCAAAGCGTTAAAAAGCCTGCAGCCCCTTTGCAGGTCCTAACACTGTGTGTGAAAATTCTTGCCTTGGTGGGGCTGCAGGCTTGTAAAGTTTTGGCCAAATAGTTCAACTAATTAAACTTTATTTATGAGAAGACAAACAGTGAAGTATTTAACTATATATTTTTTGTCATATTGGATATAGATTTGGGAATTTTTGTCTTTTGTTGTATGCTGCTCGTTCTTTTCCTGTCCCGCACTCTAAGAGTAGGAAAAAAGGCCTCCTGGGGGGGTAAATCTCTCCGAAGTGGCAGAAGGGATAATCGATCCAAGTACGAGAGAAGATTCCTACGTATGCAGTAGAGAATTTATTTACAAAGAGGATCAGACAAAATACCTAAATAAGATCTGTTGATGTAACATAAGTTGTGTGCAGGAAACGTACAGATCAAATGTAAACAGTGTGTTCTTAGCATAGTACTGTGAATTTAGAAAATTTAATTAAATCTGTAATTAACATTTTATTCTGAATTATTCTTGTATCAATATATAATTATCATGTATGTGACAATGAGCTTACAATTAAACTAGATTTTAAATGACCTTATTAATATACTTATTCTATCATTGACAATTAACAGCTTCCAATTTGTTTTTGTTTTTCTGGCTTTAACTAAATGTATAGTAAATAAAAATACCACTTGTTGTGCATTTGCATGTCTCAGACAGGTTTGCAACCCTTTCTTTCCCCATTATCGCTTAGCAAACAGTGCTTCCACTGCTGCATTTCTTGGTAATGAATGATATGCCAATAAGCACAGTGTATAACTCTTTACTTCTTATCCATTTTAACATGGGACCGTATAAGCAACCAACCTTGCACTGATGAAACCCAAAAGATTGAAATAGCTGTGTGTAGCTTTACTGGCTATGCACTTCTTTATATGGTCATATGTGGAAGTGCATGCACACCGCTAAATGGTGCTGGAGGGGGGTACTTATCTGCCGGTGCACTGTGTCCAGGGAGGTCCAGACATCCCAAAGGAGATCAGCAAAGAAAATGGAAGCAGGCACACGGTCTTCTGAAGATGCAATTTAATGTGCCACCAAAGGGTCCAACGTTTCGGCAAAAATTGCCTTTATCAAGGAGAGAGCACTTCTTTAACCAGCCTGTGCTGAAGAGCTGTGTTAGGCTGAGTCCCCGCTGGCGCTCAGTGCGCTCATGCTTGGAGAGCGCTCCAAGCATGAGCACCGGGTGTCCTGGCATGTACGCGTGCGTGGGGGAGGGGAGGAGGGGGGCATTGCAGGTAATTGAGTGTGCTAGTGGGGACTTTCATATATCTATATACAGCAGGCATAAGCTTATAGCGTAACGTTAAAATGGATAAGAAGTCAAGAGTGATACACTCCGCTCCTTTGCATGTCATTACCAAGAATCCCGGCTGCCATGGAAGCACTATTTGCTAAGAAGTAATGTGAAAGACAGAGTTGCAGACCTGTTTGAGAAATGCAAATTTACCACAAGTATTATTTTAATTTACTGTACACTGTATGGTGGAGGGTTTTTGTCACTTTTTTTTACCCACCATAACTTTTTTTTGTAACTTACATTTTATTGAGTTTCAGAACAGTAAATATATGACATTACATTATTTCGCACTTGAATCATTATATAGAAACAAAACATAGATGATGAAAATGATGAATACAAATCATAGGGAAGGAAAGAGGGGAGGGGGGAAGGTCCTTTTTTATTTATTCCTAAACTTTTTCATGGGTCATAACTTTTTTTGTCTCAATCCCGTCACTCTACCACCCACACAGTTTTGTTCCCCTTTATTGGGGCTGAGTTCCTATTACCTGTCCCCACTGTTCCTACATCCAGTCAGAGGAGAACACATTAAAAACTATCATAGCAGCACTGCGGTGATGTTCACTCCTGGGATGTCTGTTTGAGCTACACTGGCGACACACTTTATTCGAACTCGGCTAGTCCCACGAATTCGGGTATACCCGGGTGTATTGAGGTTTGTGACTGTTTTCTGCCCGAGTGCATTGAGGTATTTTCCAGGCAGGGATTGAAGCATTTTATTCCCGCTGGCTGCAATACTGCACAGTATATATATATATATACTGCATTACAATTCATGAATTTATGCCATCTGGTAGACACGCGAAGCATTGCAGCCTATTAAATCCTAATCATTATCATTTAACAGATCAGCCGCCCGTCAGCCAGGCATGAACCCAGGCTGGGAAGGCAAACGCAACGGGGCTTGTCTGAGGTGAGGAGCGGCGCATTCAAAGTATCTGCCAGGTACATACTGGGTATTTGCTCGAATAAAGTGTGTCGGTGCAGTAGCCATGTCAGCTAAACTTTTTGGAATGTATTGCTAGTGTCATTATTATTATTTCAATTTACTGTACACTGTATGGTTGAGGGATTTTGTCACTTTTTTTTACCCACCATAACTTTTCTTAATGAGTAAATGTCATGGGAGAGGGTGTTTGGCCTGGTATTAAAGGGGTTACACCCCATGTGGCCATACCCTGCACTCAACTGGGAGGCGAGGGCTTAACGGGACTGAGGTCCAGTACTGTGTTTATACCCCTGCTTCAGAACCAAATGTGTATCCCCCTGTGAATATGTATTTTCCCCATTCCAGTGTCTGCACCAACACTTATACTGGGATCCAGTCGGGAGGGAAAGGGTTAATGTTAATTTGGTGATTATAGCCCTTTGTTCCTTTTTCCCGCCTTTGCAGGCTCCATTTTGCAGTCTCTCCATAGGTCGCCATTGCAGCTCCATGTAATCCTATGGGGATTCCGGCGATTTGGGCCCGATATTGTAGAAGACCTGCAGGTGGCGCCCGAGAGGAGGAGCGGCGGTTCCCCATTGAAAGTCAATGGAGCAATGTATTTTAATGGGGATTCCTCGACTCAGACCTCCAGGAACGAGTTGGCATCCATCCAAACTGCAGACCGCAAAAGCGGAAACTTTATCTTGAAAAGAGCTTTGATCAATCCCCGGTCAAGTTCAGGTTCAATTGGCGTGGGAAACATAGGTTCTAGGGAACCCCGGAATAAAATTATTTTTGCCCCTAGATCCTAGGAACCCCCTCACTCGACCCCAACCGGGTCCGACAATCAATGACCCCGGTAAAGGGTCGCGTTCCTATGAGGGTCGCACCATTAACTCTAATGGCGGAGGTAAAAGCCGCGAGGAGAAACGGCTGTCAGAATGAACAGAAACATGGAACCCATAACTCCGGTTCTGTTCAACCTAGAGGGCTGAGATTTAGTTACCATGTAGTCATAGTTCCGGCATGACTGCATGGCAAATACCGACCCTCTCGGAGCAACAGAACGGAGTCAGGTTAATGGTTAAGTTTGGGTTTCTGCCATTGACTTGCATGGCAGAAAAAAGCCCCTTTTGTAAATGTGCTTTTAAAACTGTGTTTGTGTAACTCCGGTCCGGTGGGTCGCAGCGAGCTGAAACTTGGGCACCATGGAGAGTCCCCTCCGGCATGAGGGTCTGGTAAGTTTCAACCGGCTCGGCCCAGCCGAACGGATTATTTTAATATGTTTAGATATTTAGAAATGTACTATATTTTGGGTCTGGTATAAAAGCCCGCAAAAGATACTGGCTCTCCTAAATGTTAATGCTCAAGGGGGCGACCAGTTGTCTACATCAGACCCCCTGATCAAAGGCTTCACCACTAAGATTGTGTACACTAGGGCGGAGTAACGCAGAGCTTGAGTGGTCTGTAAGTGTTGTAATTCACACTTACAGACAAAGGATTTTCTGACCAGCTACAAGTCTGGTAGACTGTAAGGCACATTTCCTTTAGTGTGGGGCTAGTGAAATGAGACCCCAGGTGGAAAATGTGCGCATGTTCCAACTAGCTGGGGGCATGGTCCTACAATGCTTCCCACGTTTGCTGGCACAGAGGGATTGGGTGCAGGTAATTGTTAACCAATACCTAGCACCCAATACTAAGGTATAGGGCTGGAATCCCATATAAACAAGTGTAAGCCCTATACCCAGCGTCTTCGTTACTACATCTACTTGTTACCTGATGCCTGAATGAATTGCCAATCCAGATCCTGATTGCTTCATTGCCCAAACCCTAAGTAAGTGTTATATTCTTGTATGTTATTTGTGCAATCTTGTGTGTTCACCTTTTTTAAGGAATAAACTATATTTATTATATCTAAGTCGTGTTCAATTCAACCCAGTTATTTGTGTATATTATAACCCTTCACAAGTTACCGTGACAGTAAATGTATATAAACTTAATTCCCGCTCCTTCTAATGTGTGTACATTGTAAGGTGGTGTGTGGTTCAAAGACATGGTATACTGTAAATAAGATTGCCATACACACATAAGGAACAGCAAGCCAGTCTACAGTATTCTGAATACAGAACATCCTTATCAAGGCAAGTAGAAATTTAAGTAAACACACATGTGACACGGAAAAGAGCCACATCATCAATGGCTGCTTTCTCTATTTACATATTGGTGCAGAGAATGAACAGGCACATAAACACATTTTTGGGGGTATTACCCAACCTTTCCCAGATGTGATTCTAAGTTAATATCCAATCCAAGTTAAAAATTAAAAAAACATAGTTCTTAAATACTGAACAATTATTTACACAAATACATTTCTATGTATCTGTTGATATTACTGCAGCTCACACTTGTTCTACTAGATAATCATTATTGTAACTGCTATAGCTGCTTCAGCATGTTAATGGTCATTCACTACAATGCAATTCATAGAATCACCCTCCATGTGTTTAATGTTGGAAAATTGGGAATGCAAACCAACAATTTCTTTCTTTTGTAGAGTTGTGCATAATCTTGCTGGATTGCTTTACAAGTGAAAATGCATAAGAATTAGTGACTTTTGACTGCAGAAAAACATCATCAAAAACTAGTCCAAAGGAAAAATTTGATGCCTCACAATCCGATTGGTTGGAGTAACGTGATGGCAGCCATTTAGTTTTTGGTAACGTGATCTTAAAGGAAGGGAAGCAGAGCTTTCCTGATAGTCTGGAATCCATACCTTTTGATGATGTCACATTCTTTAAAAAAAGTAAAATCTGTCACATGGTATACTGTTGTACACATGACACGGGAGAATTAAACACGCAGGGGATCACACCACCACATACCAGAGCCTATAACTCAGGAAGCAAGGGGTCCCCAAGACTGAAATCAATGCGGTACAGCTCAGTAGTGCAGTATTAATAATAGTGTGTGGTAGCAGGGGGTCCCTTGAGCTGAACCGCATTGATTTCTGGCTCAGAGACCCGCTACTTCCCGAGTTACAAGCCCCAGTATGGGGCATCGGATGCCAGTGTCGCTGCCATCTTTATAGCGTCCATGACGCGACGTGGACGCTATAAAGATGGTGGCGACACTGTCACCGATGTCCCATACCGGGGCCTGTAACTCAGGAAGTAGGGGGTCCCCGAGGCTGAAATCATTGCGGTCCAGCTCCGGAGACCCCCTGCTCCCGCACACTACTATTAAAATTAATATTTAAACTACACAATTGCCTGTAAGAGCCATGCATGGAGACGCAACATCTCAGTACTGCTCTTCCAGGCTGAATTTAAACAAACACTTGCCTATGCTGCATTTTTTTACCGAACTTTAAAAAAATGCAGTTTTGTCTTAGTGAATACTGTTTTGACTCACATATTTTATAGCGTGATAAAACAATGCAAAGTTGACAGGCAATGCATTGATTTTATCACTGTTTAGTGAATAGGCTCATAAGAATCTGTCTCAGCATTTAACCTAACCATCCTACATGCAAAAGTACTTCCCTTATCCCAATAATCTTACTTGTACCAGGTTTATCTGATCAAGTTAGTAGTTCTTTTTAGCAGTACTCTTGCTCCCCACACACAATTACATTTAATCTCTTCACGGCAACCTTGACAGCTCTCAGGACTAAAGTCTTTACCTGGGTCCCAGGTTGTTGAGCAGAAGGCAGCAGTGGGATTCAGCCGGTTCGCACCGGTTCTTGCGAACCTGTACCTACATTTTCCTCAGTTCGCAGAACCGGTGTGAGAAGAGAGAGAGCAGAGCTTCTGCTAAGGGGCTGGGCAGCTTGCTCCATCCTGATTGGCTGCTGCTGTGTAATGCAGCCAATCAGGAGAGGATGTGGCAGGAGCCTGGGGGTGGGGCCAAAGAGCAGAGAAAAGGCGTGCAGCAGAGAGAGGTGAGGCTGTGTCCTGCATGTCTCCTGCGTGTGTCTCCTACCTTTGTCTATGTGCTGTGTCTGTGTCTCCTGCCTGTCTTTGTCTCCTGCCTGTCTGCGTCTCCTGCCTGTCTGTGAGCTGTGTGTCTCCTGCCTGTTTCCTGTTTGCACTGGTTGCAGGCTGCACTTATTTGCAGTGGTTCCCCCTGGTCTCTCTGCTCCCTCCACCTATCTCTCATCCCTGTGAGATGTGAGGGTGTCAGGGAAAGGTGTTGGGGGTCAGGGAGAGATGTGTGGGGGTCAGAGAGATGTGAGGGGGTCAGGGAGAGATGTGAGGGGGGCTGGAAACACGTGAGGGGGGGCTGGAAGACATGTGAGGGGGGCTGGAAGACATGTGAAGGGGGCTGGAAGACAAGTGAGGGGGGGCTGGGGGAGATGTGAGATGGGGCTGGGGAAAATGTGAGATGGGGCTGGGGAAGATGTGAGGGGGGGCTGAGGGAGTTGTGAGGGGGGCTGGGGAAGATGTGAGGGGGGGCTGGGGAAGATGTGAGGGGGCTGGGGGAGATGTGAGGGGGGGATAGAGAAGATGTGAAGGGGGGGCTGGGGAAGATGTGAGAGGGGGGCTGGGGGATATGTTAGGGTGGTGGTGTAGGTGGTGGTGGAGGGGTGGTTGGAGTGCGGGAGGGTGGGTTGTGGGGGGGGGCTGGGGGAGATGTGTGGGGGGGGCTGGGGAAGATGTAAAGTGGGGAGGAGGGGGAGCTGAGAGGGGTGGATGTGAGGATAGGGGGTCTGGGAAAGAGTGCGGGAGGGGGGGCTGGGGGAGGATTTGAGGAGGGGCTGGGGAGATTGAGGGGGGCTGGAGATTGAGGGTGGCTGGGGAGATATGAGGGGGGCTTGGGAAGATGTGAGGGGGGTGCTGGGGAAGGGTGAGGGGGGCTGGGGGAGATGTTTAGGGGGGGGCTGGGAGTTGAGGGGGATGCTGGGGGGAAGTGTGATGGGGGGGCTGGGGAGATGTGGGGGGGGCTTGGGGAATGTGTGAGGGGGGCTGGGAGAATGTGGGGTGGGGGGCTGGTGAGTATGTGAGGGGGGCGGGGAGATGTGGGGGGGGGCTGTGGGGGAGATGTGAGGAGGGGGAGATGTGAGGGGAGCTGGGAGAAATGTGAGGGGGGCTGGGAGAGATGTGGGGGGGGCTGGGGGAGATGTGAGGGGGAGATGTGAGGGGAGCTGGGAGAAATGTGAGGGGGGCTCTTTCTCTCTCTCCCCCCTGGTCTCTCTCTCCCCCCCCTTGGTCTCTCTCTCTGCCCCCTGGTCTCTCTCCCCCCCTGGTCTCTCTCTCCCCCCTTTCCTCTCCTCTCCCTTTCCTCTCCTCCCCCTTTCCTCTCCTCTCCTCCCCACCTTTCCTCTCCTCTCCTCCCCCCCTTTCCTCTCCTCTCCTCCCCCCCTTTCCTCTCCTCTCCTCCCCCCTTTCCTCTCCTGCCCCCTTCTTTCCCTCCCCCTCCGTGAGAGAGAACCTGTTGCTAAACCTTTTGAATCCCACCACTGGCAGAAGGGGTAGGGAAAGGGGGTCCACTCTCCCACTGTCTGCAGTCCTGCGAGTCCTACCCTCTCTCTCCCTTCCTACCCCTCTCTCTGACTCTTCCTCTCCCATAATTTCTCTCCCTGCCTCTCATGCTCCCTCTCTCCCTCTCCCTCTCTTCCCTCCTCTGACACTCACTACCCCCTTTCTTCCCTTTTCTATCTCTCATTCACTCTTACCCTCACTCATTATCTCCCCCTATATCTCTGTCACTCTCCTCTTCTCTGTCTCATGCTCCCCACCTTCTCTATCTGATTATTCCCCCTCTCTCTCTCTCTCACTCGGACCCCCTTTCTCTTCCTCCCTTCTCCATCTCTCTCTCACTCGGACCCCCGTTCTCTTCCTCCCTTCTCCATCCCTATCTTTCACTCACTCCCTCTCTCTCTCTCCCTCTCTCTCTCTCCCCCTCTCCCTCTCTCCCTCTCTCCTCTCTCCCCCTCTCCCTCTCTCCCTCCCTCCCTCTCTCCTACCTCCTTCCTCTCTTATTATCCCCTCCTTCTCTCACAACCACCTCCCCCCATACCCTATGTCTGATGCGGGGATGCAGAATCTCTCTGGACCCTATCATGCACCCCATTTGCCGATACCAGAATTTGGGACCCCTTCTTCTGCTAGGCCGGGGACAGAAGTCCCTGTGCTGCCCTCCTCGGTGACTCTGACAGCCACTATTAAGTATATAAATATCATGGTTTATGTTTTTACTTTAACTACATTTACAGTTAACATACTGTGCACCCCACAACTGGAATAATCTACCGGAGACTCTCAAATCCGCCACCAGTCTAAGTTCTTTCAAAATTAATGCTGGCTCACATTTTAATCTGGTCTGTAACTGTTACATATGCCTATAATATATATTATCTTTTACTGTACATGCTATGTCTTGTATATAATGTATAACCCTGTTCACTTAGTGTAACTATGTATTTGTAACCATGTATCTCTCAGCATAACTTTATGCCCAGGACATACTTGAAAACGAGAGGAAACTTTCAATGTATTACTTCCTGGTAAAACATTTTATAATTAAATAAATAAATAACATGTTTTAAGCTCAAACGTTTGCAGTACAAATCTGTTTTAAGTTTACACTGAATTAAAACTTTGATATATTATTTTATTAATAATACTGTAAGATATAATTTTCTATAAAGTTCTGATGCTAAGAGGTGTCCTTATCTAAATCTCTGCAAAATTACTATAGGTGCTATATAAAGCAGAAAAAAATGCAAATAATCAAGCACAATATCACACCAGAGCTAAACTGAGCTAAATTGAATTTTTTGTGGAAATTAAAATAATTTTTTGATACTCTAAATAATGTTATCAATGTAGGCAAAACTAGGCATGGTTTATTACATAGTTTAAGTTAACAGCATTTTAAAAGGAACCACAAATACTATATAATATTCTAAAACTATGCAGAAAACAAGCTCAGCATTCAGTACTATTGCAAATTTCTATTTTATACCACATAAGAATAAGTAACACCACTCACCTTATCCAAAACACAGATCTGCTTTTTGCTCTGTGCATCTAATATCTCTACCTCATAGTAAGGTATTTTTGAATGTCTGAGTGCTGAAGGGGTTCTCAATTGACCAGCAGAAATCAAAAACTGAGAAAAAGTGAAGAAGTTCTTTTGTTCATTATTCTGCCTTTCTCCTTGCAAAGTCATATCTCTTCGGTGGACTTGAGCAGAAAGTTTATTTTTTGCATGCATTGCAGCTGAGCACTGTCGAAAAATATTTCATGTCACCATACAACACTTGTCCAAAAGAAGGAAACCTTCTCAGCCCCCTTCATCATTTAAATAAAGGCATGGACTGGTGACAACAGAAAGGTCAAGAGACATTCCGTTTTGAAACACAGGTCTTATTTAGCAGGGAATGAAAAACAACAGTTTACTAATCTCTTGCTATATATAACCTATCTATTTGGTAATGTGACATTATGATATTGCACTAGTATATGACATAACATCTACAGTTTTATTTATGCTCTCAATAAATTCAGATGGCCTTACATACTTTTAAAGTTAATACAAAAATAAAAGTAACTATTTTCTGTCTGATTAAGATGCAAAGAGATTAGTAACGAAAATGCTTCTTTATTTCATGGAAAATTGAGAAACCAAATAAAAATGTAAAAAAGATTTATTATACCCTTTTATTAGACCAACCAACAGATGTTTTTCAACTTCACAGGGCTCTGCTTCATACAGTATATTTTATCAGAAGGTCTAAGATAATACACACTTTGATGATTTACTGTTTCAGTTGAAAGATGAAGTACAGATGTAGCAAGACTTATTTTTCCTGGGAAGGTGAGAACATTGTTTACTGTGGGCTTTAACAAAGTGCTACGGTGCGTGAAACGCATTAGAGGCTGCCCACTGTGTGTTTTTTTTCACCTATTGCTATGCGATTTATTGAGCAATAAAACTTTTTTCATTGTGATCCAGTCTGCCATCCTTCCTTTGCTGTGTACCGTGTCATCCCTCCCCCCGGGAGGACATCCGCTACTATAGTATTTATCAATGTTCCCAGAATGGCCCCTTGGGTAAAGCCCCCTCTTGATTTGGGGGTTTGGACATTATCTCCTAGATACACAGGAGCAGTAGGTTTTACTAATTTTCCTTTGTTGCCCGCAGAGTCATTTGCATTCATATTTTTGTTTAAATATGCTGATTAACAATTAAAAAAGCAATCCCCCTAACTCTCTCACTTTTTTTTTTTTACGGAATTGTGATCCTCCAGAGTTATTTTCAACTTCCAGGATCCCAAGATACTTACCTTTTAAGATACCTGTATTACTTCTTGTTGTTGAAGGGGATTTAATTAGCCATCCCATAGGAACTGATTTCCATTGGTAAAAAATCTGTCAGCCATTTTGTTTGTCCTGGTGAAAGATTTCAATTCCTTAGCTTCCCCAAAAGTATCTCTGTTACTGGGGAGTGAATGGAGCTGAAAAAAGTGTAATTTAGCAAGAAGGTTAACCCCTTTGTTGACATAGTCTACACAAAACTTAACATGGCATTATTATATTCTGATTAATATACATTTACTGTGGCCCTCAACGTGTTCATGTTTCTTCAGTGCATTCCTCAGACTATATCATTTTTGCATGCATGGGCAAATTAAATACAACACCGCTCAAATTTCAGGTCCATTAAGGAATAACCCATTAAACTTTTTTTTCTAATCTTATATTTCAATGTTTTAAGAAAGGATTAATCACAAATATTTAAGTATGAACGTTATTTTGTTGCAATGATTGACTGCACCTTTAAATTAATGTTAACACAGCATTCAGAAAAACATCTTATCAAAACGCCACTAGTAAATCAGAAGCTTTAATTATTGCAGTAAACCAACATTTGTTGTGGTCTTTCTCCAAAAACAATGACAGTGAAAAGTCATTGCCGTACACCTGCTGTTTGTTAATTTTAAATGTTTTAAAGTTATCGCATGTATGGCCTGTCAGCGATAAATCATACCACACATTCTTTTCTTTATCTCATACATTCCAGCCTATGGTGTACATCACAGAATAAAAAAAAATTCTCTACAAACAGAGCTGTCAAATGAAGATACCAATATGAAACTATTCCATGGCTTCATCATGTTCATTTGTTCAAATTACTATGATGGAGCCAGTAAGTAAATGAAAATAATAAAAAATAGCTCAATGGACCTAAACTAATATATAAAGTACAGTATTTAATACAAATACATTGTATAAAGAATAGATAGTTTTAAATAATTGTTTATGTACAGTCATGTGAAAAAGAAAGTACACCCTCTTTGAATTCCATGGTTTTACATATCAGGACATAATAACAATTAGCAGATCTAAAAGTTAGGTAAATACAACCTCAGATAAACAGCAACACATGACATATTACACCGTGTCATGATTTATTTAACAAAAATAAAGCCAAAATGGAGAAGCTATGTGTGAAAAACCAAGTACACCCTTACTGCTTCCATAGGAATTAAGATGCTGTAAGGAATCAGCTCCTGTATGCACCTTGATAAAGAGCGTATCACTCGAAACGCGTTGGTGGGGGCCCGTGGGCTCATTTTTGTAGCTGATGCTTTGATCCATTAAATGTTTTTATTTATGGGACACACTCTCTTGCAGTTTTTTCTTCTTTTTTCTACTGTTCATAGTGGTGCTCCAACTTTCCTTTGCCTGTCTGTTTGGATTTCGTGGAGAAACGGAAGCACACACCTGTGGAGGAACATCACAAAAGACCACACAAATGTGAGTTACATTACTCTTGTACACCCTATTACTTGTCCACATCGATGCTCATATGTCTAGACACTAGCCAGTGGGAGTTTTTACTATTCAAGAAGTGGAACTCCATCCAGCTATTCGTTTCATAGTGGATAGTGGTGTAGTCATTATTTGACAATTGATCTATACATTCATGTGTGATACTTCAAGGATTTGCACAGTGGATATTCATTGTACTCAATATGTGCTTATATAAGCTATTGATCTTCGTTTGAGCACCATACAGTTTTTTTTCTCTTTTTTTCCTCTAAAAATTAGGTAAATACAACCTCAGATAAACAGCAACACATGACATATTACACCGTGTCATGATTTATTTAACAAAAATAAAGCCAAAATGGAGAAGCTATGTGTGAAAAACCAAGTACACCCTTACTGCTTCCATAGGAATTAAGATGCTGTAAGGAATCCGCTCCTGGCTTTGATTCTAGCCTTGCAGATCTCTGCAGTTTACAAACTCTCCCTCTGTCAATAAATGGCACATGTGCTGCCTCTCATTGCAACTATAGCCCTGTGCTCCGTCATTGGAGGAATGCTCACACCTCCCTCCTATGATTGGCTCGCTGCCCTTTATATACTGTTCTCCCCCCCACACTGCTTCACTGCCGAGCATAATCCTTCGCTGGATGTTACAGTATTCTGCCACAAGCCTCCTGGCTTGTTTCATCTGTTTACTAACTTCTCTAGTTCTCGTCATTAGTTCTCCCCTAGCAGAGGTTACCTTCCTGTGTATCCTGATGTCTGCTGCTACTCTACATGCAGAAGCCTGTTTCGGACTCCTGTGCTGGAGCACTGTTTTTTCCCTGGCTCTGCCCTGCGGTGTTCTTCGGCCAGCCTGCTGTAATGGGCCGTGGCCACTCCTCGCCCAGAGGCCGCTCCCACGCTCTTGATCCTTCACTGAAGGAGAGACTACCCGTCTACCCATTGCCGATATCTTGCTTGAATCACGACGATGCAGCCTTCTCCAATCCTGACCCTGGCTTGTCTACAGACTACGCTGCCTTCTCCAGTCCGGACCCCAGCTTGTTTGACCATGAACTTCACACTCCGGATTGGCTCAGAGGCCTAAGGTCGGTGATTATATAACCCCACCTTAGCCCCGCGGTCCGGTCCCGGTTTGTGGCGAGCACAACCGTAACAGATGCTAAGTAGTAGACACGTGCTGCTAATCAAATGCCCTTGATTAATTGATCATCAGCAAGTGTGACCACCTCTATAAAATCCGAAGTTTTAGCAGTTTTCTGGTCTGGAGCATTCAGGTGTGTGTTAACACAATGCCAAAGAGGAAAGACATAAGCAATGATCTTAGAGAAGCAATTGTTGCTGCCCATCAATCTGGGAAGGGTTATAAGGCCATTTCCAAACAATTTAACATCCATCATTCTACAGTGAGAAAGATTATTCAAAAGTGGAAAACATTCAAGACAGTTGCCAATCTTCCAAGGAGTGGACATCCCAGCAAATTCACCCCAAGGTCAGACCATGCAATGCTCAGAGAAATTGCAAAATACCCAAGAGTTACATCTCAGACTCTACAGGCCTCAGTTAGCATGTTAAATGTTAAAGTTCATGACAGTACAATTAGAAAAACACTGAACAATTATGGTTTGTTTGGAAGGATTGCCAGGAGAAAGCCTCTTCTCTCTAAAAAGAACATGGCAGCACGGGTTAGGTTTGCAAAGTTGCATCTGAACAAACCACAAGACTTCTGGAACAATGTCTTTTGGACAGACAAGACCAAAGTGGAGATGTTTGGCCATAATGCAAAGCGCCACATTTGGCGAAAACCAAACACAGTATATCAGCACAAACACCTCATACCAACTGTCAAGCACTGTGGTGGAGGGGTGATGATTTGGGCTTGTTTTTGCAGCCACATGACCTGGGAACCTTGCAGTCATTAGTCGACCATGAACTCCTCTGTATACCAAAGTATTCTAGAGTCAAATGTGAGACCATCTGTCCAACAGCTAAAGCTTGGCCAAAATTGGGTCATGCAACAGGACAATGATCCCAAGCACACCTGCAAATCTACAACAGAATGGCTGAAAAAGAAAAGAATCAAGGTGTTGCAATGGCCCAGTCAAAGTCCAGACCTCAACCCGATTGAAATGCTGTGGCTGGACCTTAAGAGAGATGTGCATAAACAAATGCCCACAAACCTCAATGAACTGAAGCAACGCTGTAAAGAAGAGTGGGCCAAAATTCCTCCACAACGATGTGAGAGACTGATAAAGTCATACAGAAAACAATTACTTCAAGTTATTGCTGCTAAATGTGGTTCTACAAGCTATTGAATCAGTTTTTCACACATGGCTTCTCCATTTTGGCTTTATTTTTGTTAAATAAATAATGACACAGTGTATTATGTCATGTGTTGTTGTACAACTGAGGTTGTATTTACCTAATTTTAAGACCTTTTAAGGAACAGATGATTCTTATTATGCCCTGATATGTAAAACCATGGAATTCAAAGAGGGTGTACTTTCTTTTTCCCATGACTGTTTTATGTGTGTGTGTGTATCCCTGTTGCCTTCCCACCCCCATTTCTGGAAACATGTTGCTGCTAAAGATATCTGTGATGTGGTCATACCTGTGAGGGTTCTTTCCATGTGGTGACACTGCCTCCGGTCACAGCATGATGCAGTATAGCTGCAGGCAATCCTACCATGACAGTCATACTCCTATACTTCAGGCTAGTAGACTGCAACTCAGCCAGACGTATTTAAACAGAATTTTTATTTGATGCCGCCACTGCAGGATGTTATAACAGAGTTGCATATAGTAGAGTAGGGGTTCCAGGCCCTTGGATGGTACTGGCCAGCAGATAATGTGATGAGGCATTGTGCTAAGCACAGATCTTGGCTCCTTCACCCATGAGGGGCTGAAGGGAACTCCTACACACACTCCTCTCCCCAAGAGGGGCAGAGGTGAACTGACACATTAATTTAGAACATCCTCCCTAATGCAAAAGGGGAGGACACAGGGTCTGCACCATGATAGGCTGTAACACAGACCCAGTGTACCACCTCTCCTGCCACTTAGGGAGGCTGCATGAGGGGGCAAACCCCATAGGATAACCTATCACTGTCTGTACCTAGGAGAACATACGTGACAGGGGGGCAGAAAGATAGCTGGACCAGCCATGGCATATATATACATAATATATAATATAACATAATAGCTATATACTATAGTATAGTATATATATAGTAATCATATAATATATACTATATACAGATCACTTGTGACGCCATGTCACGAATGTCTTAGGCAGGTTGAAAGCACCCCTACGCCTTTCATATCACACACACAACACCATGACATCACACACACCCAGCAAAACATAACATAGTTTCCTCCACTGCATCAAGGGATTCTGGGAAATAACATGCAAATGACCACACCGTGTCACCTTTTGTCTGAAAAACCATTGTTACATGGAGCCCATATAAGCTAATGCTCGCTGTTAACACAGCTTTAAAGCACAGCATGGGAATCAGATGCAAAGCCAGAGAAACCATTCACAGACATGTTTCAACCTTAATGGGTATCATCCGTGTGAAGTTGGTTGTACTGCAGATTTTGCAATTTTCAAAAATTTTTCAATTTTTGCAATCCAGGCTCAGTTATACAGTACTTTTCAGAGGCCTCAATCTCTCTTTAGGAACAATAGAATTGGTCTGTTCTTACAATTAGGATTGGAGTAAATGGAGAGATAAAACCTCAGGGCAATCATGTCTCTTTCTAAATTTGATACATTTATTCCTTAATCTTGGCTATTGGTATTGAATTAAAACTGGAAGTGTGAAAAATGCAGGTTTAATATATATAAAATCAAATACATGAAGAAAGTTTTGTCTACATATATAATTAAATAATGAAACACCATTTAAAGAAAAGGTTAAAAATGTAAAATGTAAATTATTTAATTTGTCATACAAAAGCGTTCACATTTTACCTTAATCATGATTATTGCAATAATTATTGTAACATAAAACGTCAGCCAAGCATTTTATTCAGTAAATTACTTTTGAAATAGCCAATAATTGTGTGGGATAGCAATTCTTCTGTTGCTGGAAAGCATTATTGACCAACTACTTAATTGCATTAACAGAAGTGAACAGCTGTTCCTAACAGGCTGAACTAAATGCTATGCCACTTAGAAAACATTCTCAGTCACTTATTCTAACACCTATTCTTGATTCAGCTGCTCTAGTATAAAGCAATGGGGAGATTAAATTAACTATAGTGGATGATGTGATGCTTCAGATAGTTCTCTAATGGTGTTTCCAATATCAGTGAACAGACTGGGTCATTTTACAGACTAATATCTATTTTGTTTTTAGAATCAGTACTCATAGGTTTATTCTGCAAATAACTATTTATGCAAAATAAATATATATATCTTATACTATATTTGTGAAAGCACTGTATGCCTGTCTGCATGGCCTCTGTCCCTAGGGGAAATCTCATTGGTCCCTTGGCCCGCCCGCCCCCGCACACCTCTCATTGGCCTGAGGCAGAGTGACGGGCCAAAGGACACACACAGACACACAGACACACAGACATACACAGTAGGGGGGGTGTGTTGTGGGGCTCACAGTGTTAGCAGCACATCTCCCGGTCTCTTACCCGCCAGTCCCGGAGGCTCCGCCTCTTCCTCCCAGAACATCAGCCTGAAATCCAAGTCATCGTGACCCGCGCGCACCTCCTCCTCTCCCCGTGTCTCCCACCGGTGCTCCGCTCAGCTCCCCCCGGTGCTCCGCTCACCTCCCCCCGGTGCTCCGCTCAGCTCCCCCCCGGTGCTCCGCTCAGCTCCCCCCGGTGCTCCGCTCAGCTCCCCCCAGGTGCTCCACTCAGCTCCCCCCCGGTGCTCCGCTCACCTCCCCCCCGGTGCTCCGACAGGCAGTGGGCAGGCAGCCTGCACCTGCCACGCGGCACCTAAGATGGCGTCGCCCAGAAGGACCCCCTTCCTCCCTCTCGGACTAACTAAGATGGCGGCGGCCGGAAAGAGAGGTAACGTGTGTTTGTGTGTGTCTCACTGTGTATGTGTGTGTGTGTGTGTCTGTGTGTGTGTGTGTGTGTCTCTGTGTGTTTGTGTGTGTCTCACTGTGTATGTGTGTGTGTGTGTCACTGTGTGTGTGTGTGTGTGTGTGTGTGTGTGTGGTGGGGCCGGGGACAGTGGATGGTGAGGGGGGTCTGGACAGCTGGACGGACCTGGGGTGTTGGACAGGAGGGGGGGCGCAGTGGACCAGGACTGGACCGGTGGCCACACCACACCACACACAGTGTGAATTCACACCACACACACACCCCCAACACACACCCACACCACACACACACCACACGAACACACACACCACACACACACACACACAGTAACACATACACCACACACTCACACAAAAACAAACAGTGTCCAACCACACACAAAGCAACCAAAAACAAACCACAAACACAACACACACACACACAAACACCCACACATATATATTCCTGCTTATAACACATATTCAGTGTAAAGTGAAGATTAAGAGAGAGTCAGATATCAGGACCAAGAAGATGGTGGCAGAGTTGTTTTTAACCACGGTGAATAATATTATACAAAAACAAACAAATGTAAAATGGTACAATGCTACAATTTAAATAATTGACAATGAGTCATGAATTCTGTCTATTGGAATAGCATCAGTTAACATTATTAAATGTGTGATGACTATATATTGTATCTCAAAAGTATTTCAATGGATATATGAGAAGTGTTGTGTATCATTAATTGGACAATAGTATTTTAATGGTGACCTTGTGACATTTGTTTCAGATATATATCTAGAAAGTAATTATGCATTGGTTCGCACTTAATTTTTTTATATAGGTGACCATAAAGGTGTTTTTATCAACATTTCTTTGGTGCAAAATTGGTACAATTTAAATGTATCAAAGAAAAGACACCCTATTGAAAACAATAAGGTTTTTTTTATACATCTGGTGCATTAAGTATGAATCAATCTTGTTTTAAAAAAGCTTTGCTATTAACAGTATCACAGATATAACATAATGTTCAGCATATCTTCTGTTTTACTTGTTCACATGTTAGCAATTTATACAAATGTCCTTTACTCATAATTCAAAGTAATCTGTGTCCCAATAAAGCTAGCAAATCAACTTCATTGCTGGATCTCAGGAAAGCAACACTGGAACCAGAATCACTGTAAGTACTGTAACCTATGTACGTGTGCCAGCATTATGAGTCCCAACCTCCCCCCAAACAGCTTTGTGTAACACCTGGTGTCTCTAGTGTTACATATATTTCCTGTAATGCTCGCCATGGTAATAGCACTATTAATCACAGTATAATTATGGCTTTAACTTCCATAGGATTCAATATTGGCACAGTATGCAACAGCATATGTATTACTCAGTAACTCAGTTTATGTACCTCTGCCTGAAATTATTATAATGTGCATAAACTAAAGGAGCACTTTCACCTATTTTTTTTTTTTTTTTTACTAACATTTATTTTTATAGATAGGTAGGAGGTCTCCAGAACTAAACCGCAATCATTTCTGCTCAGATTCCCAGGATACTTTCTGAATGAAATGCTGCAAGTAGCCTCCCCTTCAGGGAAAACAAAATTGTGTTGAAATCTCCCTTATTATGTGGGCCATTATGAAGCCACGACATCATCAGTCACAGCTTCCTATTGTAGCGCGTGATGCGGGGCATCAAACAACCAGGGAGTAACTAGGGCGCCTTCCCAGGTAACTATCAAGTAAACTAAGGGGTCCTAAAAGAAGAAATTCTGTAAACTCAGTTCAGCTCTGCAGACTCCCTTTTTCTCACCAATCTAAAAAAAAAAAAAGGGGGGGGGGGGGGCAAGGATGGACTGCTGCTTTAAGTAATTTTGCCTTATTGGTGAATTATCAAACAAATATGATACTGTATCAAAACACACATAATAAAATAAAGGTACATTTGGTATAGGATAAGAATAAATTAGTTGTTACGTACATTTAGATCAATATATTCATTTGTCAGAATACAGTCAAAGTCAGACCAGGCTTAAACATTGACAATCAAATAAAAATTCTGCTCTAGCTGTGTGATATGAGTCAAGTGCTCTCTATTGGCAGATTTTCTATTTAAAAATGGTAATCCTGTCGATAGTACATTGTATACCATGGTAACTCTCTGTCTCAGCTAAATCTGTGTCGTGTTTAGTGCCAGTACTTACCACAGAGCTGTCCCATGCTGACTAATTCCTGTATTAAATATCAGCACTTCACTGTGTCAGCTGGCAATACATAATATGTTCTAGCTTACAAACTACTGTCTGTTTTATTCTCCTACTGTGTAAATTGCACAGTTATCAGCAGTTAAAAACTACAGTATTTTCTTTTTTTTATTTTATAAACTCTGGGGGGCAGCTATAAATAAATAAATAGGGGTGAAATATAATTGTCATTGATGTGTGAATAATATTGCAATAAGAACTATATTAGTCCCTTATTTGATTGAAAACATATTGATGTATTGTGATATAGTTCATACCTATCATTGGGGTCCTTCTAAATCCATCTCTGATAAACAGACACTAAATAATTAAATGTCAGAAGATCTTGGCAACCAGATATGCAAGAAATGCAGAAGGTTATGCCAGCTCCATTTTTATCCCTGCCTTAGGGAGACCATTATAAATGGTCAAATAAGTGGTAGCTGATAAGAATAAAAGAGTTAAGTCAATCCTATTGGTATATTGAATATACTCTAATAAGTAACTAACAGTACTATAGCAACATTGCTAATTTCTATTATTGTGCACTTGTTATGGTAGGGGTTAGCCGGCCTTCATTAATAAAGGTTGACCCCGGCTGGCTGCCCCTGAAATCGTATGGCAAGGCCTGAGAGTGTCAGCTCTTGGGTCTAATATTGTACCATACCGTGTTGCTCTGTAATTCTGTGCCCCTTATACTGTCCCCCATAGGGTTATAAGCTAGGAACCGTGTGTGTGTGTGTGGGGGCTAACTATGTAAGCCCAGTTGGCCAGTTAATGCATTATATGCTGTATTCCCTTAGACTCATGGGGCCTTATGCAGAGAGGAACGTTATTTAATGTGAAAACGGCAAGAAAATAGCCACAGAATTGGAGCAAGTTATGGTCGTATGCAGAAAGCTGCGTTACCTAATTTTTCTGATGAGATTCAAAATTGCCAAGTTTTTCTGGCTAGATTGAACTCACTATAATATAGGGCAGAATGGCGAGTTGCAGTGCATCTATGCTACCTGCATACCACCCTATTTTAACATGGCGAATTTACCAATCTCTCCACGTGTTTGGCAATTTTTAAAGTAAAGAAACCTGCTGTGGAGAATTTTATGAATCTCTCCATGTTCTCTGCAGGAGAAGCTTCTCTGGGAAGTATTTTCTCCAAAATATGGCGCTATTTCCCTTCTCTATCCTCTCTGCATAAGCCCCATGGTCCTGTAGCTGCCTGTGCAAGCTTATAAGTGGGCTGCCTTGTATGGATGGCTCCTTATGAGAAATAGCTACAGGGCAGACTTCTGGAACATGAGGGTGATATTTGGGGGCAAACAGGGTTAACCTGTATTGCCTGCCAGCAAGGTGTTAGAGCTGGTGTCTTAGAGCAGGTTTTAGTGCCCAGTTCATAGACCCCACATTTTAGATCCAAATTGTAGAGTGCAAGCTCTAGGGATCACATTTTAGTTTTGCGGTGTTTTAAAAGTACAATGCATTTTGTTTTTGTCCTGTGAGGAAGAACCAGTTTGTTTACAAAAGGAAGCCAGAGGTTGATTAGCATAGCAAAATAAATGCAGGTTGTTGCACATGGTGAGGAGGAAGGACTGTGAACAAGATATCTAGAGTAGAAAGCCTTTGTTTCACTTTGACACAGCGGTGCCAGGGTAAAAGGTTGCTGGATTTCAAACTCATAGGCACAATTTCTATTGGCAAGTTTTGAATTCTCCCCTCCTATCATTGACTGCACAACCACAATCCTGGCACTAATTGGCTGCCTTCCCCCACAAGGTATTAGATATGCAGCAAGCCCTATATAAGGAAGAGCAGTGAATCAGCTCTTTCTCTTTTCTGTTGGAGATTTGAAGAAATGACCAAGAATGATCACAAAAAGGTTCCCACTAATTTGCACACAGCCTAAATTACCATAAACAGTATTTAAGGGAACTAATTAGTCCCAGCATACATATAATGCAAAAACCAGGAGGAATACAAATACAAAAATAATAACATTGTATTAATTTATGCTAACTCTTCTAAGTGAAAAAATATATGTGTATGTATACTATATATAGTATATGTGTATAATAAAATGACTAGCTACTGGGACTACACCATAGTGTGGAGAGATGCATGTCCTAGCCTTGGGTATGCACTATTCACTACAAACTAACATAGCATTAAATTGAGTGCTGTATACCACTTCTCTGATAATATTCAGAAAAAACGGGATCTAACCAATGGGGATACTAAAATGTTATGCATACGCCCCTAATCCCGCCCCCAGGAGAGATATAAAAACTTCATATATGGGAGTGCAGGTACACTCCTCCCCCTTGAAGAAGCGCCAGGTAACGGCGCGAAACGATCGTCGGGTTGTTTGGCGACGCACTCACTGATGACGTCAGCCGGTTCGGAGCAGTATATACAGTGTGCTGGGCAAGATTCAGACCCTGAACAGACGCTGACAAACGGTTGTATTAACCTTACTAATACCTAGTCATTACATCATAGAATGCACATTATATGCATATAACAAACATATAATATAGTGTTTTGTATGCAACGGGGATATTAACCCCTTGTATGGCTGTTATAACCATTCATTTGATATAGGTTCAGCCTGCACAAATTAAAGTGCATACTTGGTATATGATGGTTACAATCGGGTCTGTTTCGCTACTAATGATCACAGTTTGGGTACATAATGTTGTATGATCTGTTGCCCATGGATACATTTGGGTAGAGACACACACTCTGAAGATACTACACTACATATATGATACTTTTATTTGTATGTATATATCCTATTTATTTATAGGGAATATATTGTGTGTATATTACAAATCACCTGACCACACTTAACCCACTGTGAGGGGTCACTAATTACAGACTCCACATTGGTTTGCTCTTGCTCATATGTGTTGTGAACAAGCATATACTTACCTTATGCATATATGCTTGTAAATGTCAGTATTTTGATATCAGTGACACCTTTCCGTCACACACTATAGGGTATTTGAGTATGAAATTATGCATTCACCACAATAAGGGCATATACATGCATATATTTATATGAATGGTCCAGTAAACAGGCATATTTCAGTGTTTTTTAATCATTTTATTAGTATACATACACATATATTTTTTCACTTAGAAGAGTTAGCATTAATTAATAAAAATGTATTATTTTTGTATTTTTATTCCTCCTGGTTTTTACATTATATGTATGCTGGGACTAATTAGTTGCCTTAAATACTGTTTATGGTAATTTAGGCTGTGTGCAAATTAGTGGGAACCTTTTTGTGATCATTCTTGGTCATTTGTTAAACATATTTCCTATTCGCCATGCACCGCCACTTTTCATATATATTATTGAATATTAAGGTTGAGCTGTGATAACTATTTCCTACTACAGGAGATTTGAAGAAGACAAGCAGTTGCTGGTGGGCTTCTCAAATGTGCCTCTGAGTGAAAGAGCTATCACAAAGAGAAGCATGGAGAGGCCTAGCCAGCAGGCTGGAACCAACCGGAGCAGACAGGGTAATGCCTTTTTGCTGAAGCAGGAGCCCTGCAATTAGGAAAGAGCTAGATCTCAACCCCCAGACCCCAGTAAGTATGTAAATTCTCTGTAATTTGTATTTCTGTGTGTTTCCGAGGTCTTATCCAAATAAACCTCAATTTATTTCACTGCTTTGTTTTGCCTTGTGATTAATCCCTTAAATATAAATGTGTCAAAACACCTGGTCTACCGTGACAGGCTTTTTTCTGGTGGCAACATGTGGGATCATAGGGTTTTGAGCTATAACTTCCTGCTGGGAATAATAGGACAAAGTGAGCTCGCGGAGTGCAAGCTCTCAAAACAAGTAGTGTCAGAAAACATGCTATACAAGCCAGGGAATCACTGTTCAGTGTTACATAGGTTATTAGTGCCTGAAAGGTGAAGATGTGGTCCCTAACAGAAAGGTATGTGTCCTGGGACCATGCATCTGGGGTTGGCTGGTGTGAGCAGTATTAGTTGCCTACCTACGGCAGACCCATGGTAGTCCTGTGCCAGGACTTGGAGTTGAATGAAGCCCGCAGGGCTGATTGCACTCCTGGGATAGTGGCTGAGTCAACTACCTGGGTGCTTTGGTCTGGATGGTACTGATCCTGGAGGCGAGCAGCCGTGACTGTCCGATGTAAAAGCTATAGGTGGCCAGTGCATAGGCAGCCTAGTGCATCCCTAGTAAGGTAATTGGAGTGGCATGAAGCCCTCGAGGCTGAATGCACTCCTGAGGTAGTGGTCGTGGCCACTCCCGGCATGACTGAGCCCGGAGAGTGAGCCCCTCAAGAGTGTCTTGGAAGGGGACCTCAACTCTCCTGTGGCTACCCATGAAGCTGTTCTTACCAAGGTATGCAAACTGCTAACACTCTATTCCCGGTTGTGTCCAAACTCGACGGTAGAGCAGAGGATGCAGTTTTTCCCAGTAGTAGCGCGTATTGCAGGACGTATTGTCCTACTCCCCCCGGGGGAGAGGGCTTGAGCAACCTGGGCCATGTTACTGAGCGCCCAGGCAGCAGATGGTATGTCCGTGGAGACACAGTCCCAGATGTGGGTCCCAGAACCCATGGGGGCACCTGTAAGCCTGATAACCCCAAGAGCTGACGCCCTACAATCGGAGTGTCAGCTGAGTGCCCAAGAGGCAGAGGGAGAGAGCAGCCAGACCAATGCTGGGGATCTTACCTCCCTGAAAGCCTATGTGCAGGCTGAGGAGGGCACCCCCCCCCCTGGGTGCCCTGCCTTGTGCCCACCCTGAGGGTGGAGGGCTGTGTGTCCCACAAGATACAGCCCAAGCAGCGGAACCAGATCCCCACAGGTGTTCCGGTGGAGTGAGTGCCATCAGTATTTTTTCCCCCTCTAGTCACAGAGCATGGGTGAAGAACAGGAAACCCTCCGGAAAGAATGGGATGCCCGCCAGATAGAACGTGATGCCCGCTGGGAAGAATGTGTCGTCCGCGCGGAAGGATGTGCCCTCCGCTCAGAGGAATGAGCTGCCGCCGCAGAAGCTGAAAACCGTGAACTACGTGCAGCTTTAATCACCGCATCTGTTCAAAAGACTTTGACTGCAAACCGCGCCCCGTGTAACCCTTCCGGAAAAATTTGGAGGAAAAAGACAATCTTTTCGGGATTTCCTTAATCAATGCAGACATGTGTTCAAGCTTCAGCCTACCATCTATAATACCAACGAAGCCCAGGTTGGACTGATCATAACCCTGCTCAAGGATGAGGCCCTTGCTTGGGTCTCCCCTATGTTAGAACAGGATAGCCCACTACTAAGGGACCTGGAGGAGTTCATCGATGCCATGAGTCTTATTTTTGATGACCCAAATCGTAGTGCAATCGCT
>WSYH01008887.1:0-27655 GCA_036426205.1 Ascaphus truei | reverse complement strand
TCAGTGTGTGTGTGTGTGTGTGTGTGTGTGTGTGTGTGTGTGTGTAATACATATTACATAAAGTTCTCACAAGTTAAAAAAATTAAAAAAAAGTTGTGCTCATTGTGGAATGCATGCTGTGTGCAATAAACTACAGATGGTTATAACTTTTTTCTTTCCAACCATCTGGCCATCACTGAGACATGGTTAACTCCAACGGACACTGCCTCACCTGCTCAACTATCCTATTGTGGCGTCTCCATTATAGCCCCATCCTTCTCTCTCTTTGTTGCATGTTTCATTGACTTGACCTTCCATCTCATTCTTTTCCTTTTAAAGCTCACACTACTTGTCTCTTCTCCCTTGTCTTAGTGTTGATGTTATATATCGCTCAACTGGGCCTACCTCCCAGTTTTTTAATAACTTTGATGCCTTGCTCCCACTCTCTCTCTTCTGACTCCCCTCTCTCTCATTCTTTGATATTTTAACATTCCTATCACAACCCTATCCCCACATCTGTTTCTAAAATCCTCTCCAACCTTTTCCTTTGGTCTCACCCAGTGGACAAACTCTTCTACCCATTGTGGTGGTCACTCACTTGAACTTGATTTCTCTTGACTGCTCCCTATCGGTTGTCTTCAACACTCCATGTCCAATCTCTTACCCCCACCAACTTTCTTTCTCCCTCACTCTTCTTTCTGCTCCCTACTCCAAGCCCCTTGCTCACTTTCAGTACCCTAAACACAATAGACACTTCTCAACATCTGTACAACCCCTTCTCACTTCACTCTCACCTGCTCATACGCGCCTAACAGCTTCCCTTTTATCTGCTGTTGAACAGGTCACTCTTGCCACAACTCACTACCACCCCCCTATTAAGCCTTAACCGTGACACACTGGTAAAACACATTTCCTCCAGAAGTGCTCCTAGTCAGTGGATAAAATCATAATCTTAATCACATTTTAGACACTACGCATTCATTCTCTCTTCATACAATGCTGCCCTCTTCCTACCTAAACAAACCTATTTCTGCTCTTATATCGTCTCTGACTTCCAATCCTCAATGCTTATTCTTCACTTTCAACTCTTGTATGCCCACCCTCTTTACCTCCCCTCTCTGCCTTCACAGGTTATGTATTTGTCGGATATTTCAAAGAAATTAATGACACTATATATTTATATATATCATTTTTGTTCTATAGTGCAAACAATGTAAGGAGTACTTTACAGAATTAAAATACAAGGTAAATAAATTATAAACAATGGGGAGAAATGCAACATGGAACTGACAGCATAGGAAAAGAGAGACCCTGCCCCAAAAAGCATATCATCTAAGTGGTATGTTTGGGGGATTCCAGACACACTGGGAGTAAAAGTACAGTCAGAGGAGGTCAAGTGCACTGGGAGTTCGTAGTAGAGGCATAGAAAATTTAATGAGATGTGACTTATCACACTGTCCAAACCAACCACACTAACATGTACATGCTCTGCCCCATAAGCTACATTTTACTTCTTTTCTTCATTTACTGAAGAGAAATTCTCCCATCTATTCTCATTTCCACCCCTATAAACTGTACTCTCAATACAGTAATTGGCTTTCACTACTGCCTCTACGTTGATGACACCTGTCTTCTTTTGAACTCTCTTCCTCTCTCCAAACTCGTTACGCATTGTATTTCTCCTATTTCCTTCTTGATGCCTCACCACTACCTCAAACTCAACATGTCCAAAACAGAACTAATCCTTTTCCCTCCTTGAAATTCTAATCCTCTACCTGTCTTCTCGCCGATAATAGAAAACTCAACTTTCCTCCACCAGCTAGATGTCTAGGTGTCAAATTTGACTCATCCCTCTCCTTTATACCACACATCCTATACATCACCAGTTCCTGCTGCTACTCCAAAATATTGATAAAATATACCAATTCCTTACCATGAGGTCCACCAAAATCAGACACTTTTATTACCATTACTGGAGTATTTTAACCTTGTACTAGTAAGTCTCCTCCTCCTCATTCAACTGTTCCTCCTCAAGTCCATTCTAAATGCTGTTGCCAGACTCAGTTACCTCATCAACCATTCTATGGCCCTCGGACATGGTGACATTAACAGCGATGAGCAGCGCTGACGCTCATGCTCTCCTGCTCAAGCCGGAGCTTTTTTGTGTCCCTGCATGAGCGTCAGTGAGTGAGCTTGTGATCCGTGTGGGAGCCGGGGCTAGCGCGCTACGTCACGGCGCCGACGTCACAGACTGCCATTGGCTTTTGGCGGTCACGTGACCGGCCCTACGCTTCCCTCAGTGGGAAAAATGAAATTGTGCTGTCGGCTGCAATTCCACATGCCTCCGCATGCCTGCTCAATGGGGATGATGTTTCCCCTCCGCGTAGCTAGCGCGGGTCAGCTGTGACGACTCAGGAGATTCCTTCCTCTCCTTGTCCCTCTCGCCCATCTCCTGTTACCCTTTCCACTCCTTCCCACTCCTCTCCTTCACCTTCTACCTCTCTCCCCTTGCCGCAGCGCGTTCCCCGCAGGTCTCGCATACTCACTCGCTCCCTTAGCCCCTGCTTTGATCCTTCCCGCTCCATCTCCCCCGCGGTAGCTCCTTTACCTTCCCCTGTGGTGCCATCCATCCCGTTGCCTCCTCCTCACGTGGTGCCTGCGGCACGGCGCTCCGCGCGCCTGGTGACGTGTCCGGTGTGTGCACTCCCTCAGCCCACGGAGGATGCACGTACATGCTCATCTCTGCCTTTGCTGGCCATCGTGCGGGCACAGGCCTCGCGCACATTCCCTTCCTCTTGGCTCCGTCCCCCTCCTGCGGTCTTCCCCTGCTCTGTGCGGGCCGCGCCTGTGTTGCAACCTGTGCGCGTGCATCCCCAGCTTACAGGGGGCGCGCGCACAGACTCTTCTTATCAGGTTCCCCCTGTCTCCGCCTCCCTAGCTGTACGGGCTACTCCCCTGACTGCCCCTTCTGTCCCCTCCGCTTCTCTCCCTGACCTATCTCCAGCTTCGCACTCAGAAGCGTGTGTGAAGAGCTGCCAGGCATTTGGTAAGGAATCAGCTTTATTCTTTCTTTATTTGTTATATTTTGCTGTGGATCTGTGGAGGAGTATACTGTGAGTATACTGTGAGTTTTTAGAGGGTTTTGGGTGCTTTTTCAGGTTTAAAAACCGTTTTTGGTTTTCACCCAGAGGCTGCAGTGATTCAACCCAGCAAAGCTACACTGTGGCTGGCTGGAAACTGTAGTCCCAACCACTCTCACCTCACCCACCCCTGGTTGTTTCTTTTTCTTCTAATTTCACCTTAATTTAAGCCTGATTTCCTTTTGTCATTTGCATTTTTGGGAGCTCTGTGTCTTACTTTAAGACCTTCAATATTGTGGTGAGGTTTCTTGTAAGAGAGAGAGTTAAATAATAAGGGGAGAAAAGAGAAGATTACAGCAGGTTTTAAAAAGCTGTTTTTCTTCCCCTCCCTGTGCAGAGATAGTTAATTGGTTCTTAAAGGGACAGTTTCCTCTCTGCATCTCTCTCCCTAAGCACTATTTCCTCCCTTACTTAGAGGCATATTTTATCATGCCTGGGGGGAATAGGACTAGTGCAGCAATGGGGGCCACACCTGGACATCGAACTCCAAAAACTGGGGCCCCTAGGATCAATAACCATAGCCCTAGGCCTGGTACATCCAGTGCCCTGGCCACACCTCCCCCAGCTCCTATTGTCAGTTTAACCCCTGCAGTCCCAGTTCCAACATGGGCGCAGGTGGCAGCTGCAGGCGTTGACCCCAGCAACAACAACGCTGGGGCCACGCCCAGTGTGAGCAGGAAGCTTGGGGTGAGGTGCCCAGTGTCACCTGGCCTCAACATGGAGATCTATGTGAGGGCTGTAGCAGATGTTGTGGGTCCCTCTGCTGTGGTGGCGGCCAGCAAGATGTATGGGAGGGGCATTTTCTTCCTCCGTACGCTGGCTGCCACCCACACCCTGGTGCAGAAAGGCATCAGTGTAGGGGGGACCTACATCCCCATAGAGCCCATGGAGGGGTTAGGCACAAAAATCATCCTGTCCAATGTGCCCCCCTTCATCCCAGACAGCCTCATGCGCCCACGCCTGCAAGCCCTGGGAGATATTAAATCTCCCATAACAAAAATTCCGCTGGGCTGCAGGGATAGAGCGCTGAGGCATGTGCTCTCATTTAGGTGGCAGGTACAGCTGTTGCTGCCGGGGAGCACAGAATCTGTGGAGGGGTCCTTTTGGGTGCCCTACGAGGGCATTCAATACACTGTGTTCTATGGCACGGAGGGGGTTAGGTGTTATTTGTGCAAGGAGCTGGGGCACACTCGTAGGAGTTGCCCCAAAGGGAATAAAAATCCCACTTCAGCTCCTGCACCCGCCCCTCCCTCTGCCAAGACACCCGGTGCCGCTGTGCCCACCACAGAGGGGCCCTCGAGGGCCCAGGGACCGCAAGAGATGTCGCTATCCTATCCCGAACAGTGACGTCTGTACCTCTCCCCAAAGAACAGAGGGAGAAGGAAAAACCCTCGAGGGCCCAGGTCCCCTCTGGGACCGCTGGAGATGTCGCTGTCCCATCTCGAACAGTGATGTCTTCGCCCACCACAGCGGGGCCCTTGGGGGCCCAGGCCCCCCCTGGGACCGCAGGAGATGTCGCTGTCCCATCTCAAACAGTGACATCTGCGCCCACCACAGAGGGGTCCTCGGGGGCCCAGGTCCCCCCTGGGACCGCAGGAGATGTCGCTGGCTGCTCCATCTCGCAGTGACGGTCTGCACCTCTCCCCGGGAGCGGATGGGAGGGTCGCCCTGAGAGGCCCCCTCTGTTGTCTCGTCCCCCCCCCCCCCGGAGGAGACACCCTGTGCTGATGCGCCCACCGGGGCGGGGCCCTCGGGGGCCCAGGTCCCCCCTGGGACCGCAGGAGATGTTGCTGCCCCGTCTCGAGCAGTGACATCTGCACCTCTCCCCGGGGAGTGAAGAGAGGGTGAGGGGGTCGCCCTGGAGCAGCCACCCTCTGTTTTCACTGTCCCCCCCCGGGAGGAGACACCCTCTACCGCTGCGCCCACCGGGGCAGAGCCCTCAGGGGCCCAGGTCCCCTCTGGGACCGCAGGAGATGTCGCTGCCCCATCTCAGGCAGTGACATCTGCACTTCTCCCCAGGAAAAAGAGGGAGAAGAAAAGAGTACCCAGAAGAAGTCACCCTCTGTTGTCGCTGTCTCCCCCCAGGAGCACCCTACACCCAATGTACGCACCGTACAGGGTGCGGGGAAGCGGTGGGAGGCTCCCGCTGAGGAGATGGCGTACCCTTTTTTGGGGAATCAATCCCCAGGAAGAGGAAAGCAAAAACTAAGAACAAGAGGGTGATTGAGGAGGGCGAGGAGGGTGAACCGTATTACGTTCACCCTCAGAAGTCTCCGAAGCGGAATGCAACATCAATTCCGCACAGGGTGGCCCTGTCCGGCCCACAGGTTAGGATTAGCCAGTGTAAGCCGTACCCATATATGCATCCCCCCTCGAAGATCGGAGGGAAGCAGGAGGAGGCACCCGGCATCCCTGGTGTGAAGATCAAAGTGCTCAACAACATGAGGCTTTGCTCCTAGAAATGACTTGGGGAGCTCCACCCCCTCCCAGTTGAGAACATCCACCGGGGACTTGGTGTTTCGGTGAATCTGCCGCGCCGGACACAGTTGTCTTCGGGGACAAGGAGGTCGGCCAGGATCCCCCTCTAGCTGTGCCGCCTTCGGGTGGCACACCTAAGGCTGAGCCCCGGTTTGGTCACTGGAAGAAGGGGATGGGCTAGGGCTGACCCCCGTGGATGGGGTTTTGGAGGATGGAGCGGGAGGCGGGTGGGTGAGGGTGTTTTATAGCGAGCACTTCATTTTGCATCTGGAGATGCCGATGTGAGCTCTCCTGGTGAGGAGTTTTGGTCGGGCATTTGTTTTGGAGGCAACTGCTGGGCTGGACTTGCTGAAAAGTGCCCTCCCGGATTAATGCGAACCCCGTGGCATCCGTTTGTTCGCATGTGGTAGAGGAGACCAGAGGCACTGTATGCCTCGTTGGCCCCCGAGGACACTAGGGAGACCGCTACCTCCGCCATACCGCCACCACTACCCCTGAACATCCCACCCCGGGGTTGGATGTGGAGGATATAGTGGACCACCTCTGTGGAAACACCGAGGAGGGGACCCACTTTAAGGCTGAGAAAGGGCCCCCGCAGAGAGGGGCGGGGTCTTCAGTTTTTCAGTCAAGAGGAGCTCGGGGAGTTGGGGCTCAGTGAGGAGTCCTCTGGCAAACAGCGGGGCGTGGGACTTTTTGACCCCCATTATCCCTGCCCAGAGCTAGATGGTTTCCGAGGATACTCCTCTGCAAACACAGAACCACGAAGGTGCATGGCCCTTGGAAGGTGTGAAGGATGCTCGTCGCTTCTCCACTCTCTCTTAGTATACATCAGGTGCTAACCACAGGCCAAAATCTCCGGGCCATCCATCTTCGTGTCCTGAAATTTCATAAATTGATGCGAGACCACAATAAAGGCTTCTCGGGGTGTAGCTCCTGCAGCGCCTGTGGAAAGCAAAATCCTGATTTACCAATGGCTTTGAGCATCGTACCCTTAACGTGATTGGCTGTAACCCGTCCTGGTTTCGCATTTTCCAGGTACTCTCCTTTTTACAGAAGGGAAAGTATTCTGTGAGTTCCTGCAGAAAACCCATTCCACTCCAGAGGCGAGCCGTGGCATCTGGAGTGGTGAGGCAAGGTCTCTTCAGCCACCTCACTTCGTCTCTAGTGTGGTGTGACACTGTTCCTGAGTCCTTTCAACCAGAGCTACTGCTTGCCAAAACTGTTGTTGCCAGGTCCCTGTTGCATCTCAGGGTCCGGCACGAGGACTACACGTTTAATTTCTTGAACGTGTATGCTCCTGCCACCGGACCCTGAGAAGGCAGTTCTTCGGCTGAATGTCTGAATACCTGGAAGACAGTGGACGGGTTGAACACGGGTGCTCGGAGTGATTTCACTGCACCCTCGAGGCTCGAAAGACCGGAATGGCCGGAGCCACAACCCTGTTTTCTGCGTCGCCTGCGGAGTCATCACCCGCTCTCCTTGGTAGACGTCTGGCGAGAACAACATCCTGAGGCATCCAATGAGTTCACCCATGTTAGGGTGTTTAGGGGTGAACGGATGTCCTGGTCCCAGATCGACAGGCTGTATATATCCAGCCACAGCCTGTCGCGAGCCCAGTCCAGTACCATTAGGCTGGCGCCGTTTTCGGACCACAACTATGCGTCCGTGACGGTGGCACTAATACCAGCAGCGCCTTCGGCCGCCTATTGGCACTTCAACAATACGTTGTTGGAGGACAAGGGGTTTGCGATTTCGGTCCGAGACCTTTGGATGGCCTGGAGAGGTTGCAGATCAGACTTTGCCACGTTAGAGCAGTGGTGGGACGTGGGCAAGTTTCATCTGCGCTTCGTTTGTCAGGAGTACAACTAAGGTGCTAGCAGGCAGCGCGATGCTAAGATCGAGGCCCTTAGAGAAGAGGTGCTCGATCTCGAGAAGCGGCTGTCTGTGGCGGAAGACCAATACCTGCAGAGTGCGTACGTGGAGAGGAAGTGTGCTCTCCGGGATTTGGAAGATCGGAGAGCTCGGGGGCGTATGTGCGATCCCGCATCCACTTCCTTCGGGAGATGGATCGCGGGTCGTGCCTCTTCTGGAGAAAAAGAGGGGAAACCGTAGACATATCACCTGCTTTCTAGCAGAGGACGGTACCCCTCTGACGGACCCGGAGAGCATCCGGGACAGAACCCGGAGATTCTACGTAGACCTTTTCTCTCTGGAGTCCATCCAGCCAGATGCATGCAGGGTATTATGGGAGGGGCTTCCCACGGTTGGCGAGGATGGAAGGGAGCGGCTTGAGTTACCATTGACTCTGGCCGAGCTCTCTGAAGCCCTCAGTCTCATGTCCCACGGAAAAACGCCGGGGCTAGACGGGCTGAATGTGGAGTTCTTCCGGTTTTTCTGGGAGATGCTGGGACCTGATTTCACCGAGGTCCTAGCCGAAGCCCTGGAGACCGGTGAGATGCCCCTTTCGTGTCGGCGGGCAATATTGTCTCTGCTGCCGAAGAAGGGGGATCTCCGCCAGATTTCTAACTGGCTACTGGTCTCACTGCTCAGCTCGGACTACAAGATCGTAGCCAAAGTGCTCACGCTGAGGCTCAAGTCAGTGCTGGCAGAGGTGATTCACCCCAACCAGTCCTATACTGTCCCGGGCCGGAGTATTCATGACAACATTTTTCTGGTCCGGGACCTGCTACATCACGCGCAGAGGACTGGTCTGTCACTCGCCCTCCTGACCCTAGATCAGGAGAAGGCGTTTGACAGGGTGGATTACCGTTACCTCATGCAGACCCTGCGGGAGTTTGGCTTTGGCCCACAATTTGTGGGCTTTCTCCAGATGCTGTACACCTCTGCAGAGTGTCTGGTGAAGATCAATTGGTCCCTGATGCGATGAGAGAAGAACGCTTCCCATTGATGTAATAATTCATACCTGTCCCTCCCCTAGATGATATGTTTTGCATGATCTATGGCATACACCTAAAATTCTTTAGGTGCCATTTTTCATCACTTATAAGATCACAAATCACTACTGCACGCACTAGGCCATCCCATAGAATCAACATTGGTCTAAGAGGAAGAGGTATCTTCATATGTAGAATCACTTTCTACAGTCATTAGTTGCTGCACTTACTTCCATTCTTTGGACACTACACATGTAATCACTATTTCAAGATTTTCCATCCCACTTTCGTAAAGTTGGGTTGGGTACACTAGACGTATCATGTCTTTACACCCATTATTGAACAGACTTTGGGGTTTGCAGCCATGCGATATTTTTTATAACACACTTCACATTATCCACCTGCACATATTACTTTTTATATGATAATATCATTATACTTACATTAAACTTTTTCTTTTGATGGTGTTTATCCCCAAACATGTGGTACAGCGATGGGCATGAGTTTCGCTCCATCGTATGCCAACATCTTCTTGGTGGTGGAGAGGGACCATTTTGTGTTGGAGATAGAAATCCCCACTGTCATTCATTATCCTTTACAAACGTTACATGGATGACCTTTGATCAGCTGGAAGGCCAATTGAATCCTTCACCAATTTATTATTTTTCTCTTTCACACATTCATATCATATTCACTCACATCACATCGAATTTTGGGATTTATACCCTCGATTTGAATTAGACAAAAAAGTACATTCGGATATGGCAGGAAGAAACTCCAGAATTCCTGTTACACATGGACAGTTGCCAGTACCCCCTCTCAAAATTATCCAGAGAACAATTTTTGCACTTAACAGAATTTTATTACAAACATGTGGTCCTTCTCCACTGACTCATGAAAAGTTGGCATAACCTGGCCCCATCTAAATGGTCTGGTATACTAAAGTCTCATATATATATATTACTGACACAGTGAAGCTCTCTCCCATGAGCGCTAAAGGCATGTCTGTACTTACGCTGCTATATGTATGCAACACAAGCTGTCTCTTACACATACTAACACTCCTTTTTTTCCACCCTATACACCAATAGGGCCACAAAGTATCCCACCACCACTTTTAGGTTGTGCTACTATCTCTCAATTTCCACACCCACCCCACCATTTATATCCAACTCCCACTCCACACACACCTTTTGAAAGCACTGTATATATGTGGGCTCTCCATCATTTAATTCACACAGATACACACACACACTCTTACATCACTTGCTCAGGAACCTTTTACACCTCTAGCCAAAAACACATCCACACCGGGAGAAGGACCGCACAGCAACATTCCAATAGACACTGTTGTTTAAGTATACCTTTTGCTTGCTCTCATTTTGTAACATCGCCGAGAAGAGATCAGTGTATCCGAAAGCCTCGCACAATAAAAGCTTTTCGTTAGACCACAGAACGATCATCTATTTATTTTTTGATTATTGAAGCTTCGCTTGTGAGAACTTTAGTATATGTATTGCACACACATACACAACACACACACACACACACACACACGTGTGTGTGTGGTGTTGTGTGTTGTGTGTTGTGTGTGTGTTGTGTGTGTGTGTGTGTGTGTGTGTGTGTGTTGTGTGTGTGTGTGTTGTGTGTGTGTGTGTGTTTGTGTGTGGTGTGTGTGTGTGTGTAATAATTTACATAAAGTTTCTCACAGTTAAAAAATAAAAAAAAGTTGTGTATTGTGGAATGCATGCTGTGTGCAATAAACTACAGATGGTTAACTTTTTTCTTTCAACCATCTGGCCATCACTGAGACATGTTAACTCCAACGGACACTGCCTCACCTGCTCAACTATCCTATTGTGCGTCTCCATTATAGCCCCATCCTTCTCTCTCTTTGTTGCATTTCATTGACTTGACCTTCCATCTCATTCTTTCTTTAAAGCTCACACTACTTGTCTCTTCTCCTTGTCTTAGTGTTGATGTTATATATCGCCTCACTGGCCTACACTCCCAGTTTTTTAAAACTTTGATGCCTTGCTCCCCACTCTCTCTCTTCGACTCCCTCTCTCTCATTCTTTGATATTTTAACATTCCTATCACAAACCCTATCCCACATCGTTTCTAAATCTCCCAACCTTTTCTTTGGTCTCACCCAGTGGACAACTCTTCTACCTCTTCTACCCATTGTGGTGGTCACTCACTTGAACTTGATTCCTTGACTGCTCCCTCGTTGTCTTCAACACTCCATGTCCATATCTTTACCCACCAACTTTCTTCTCCTCACTCTTCTTCTGCTCCCTACTCCAGCCCCTTGCTCACTTTCAGTACCCTAAACACAATAGACCACTTCTCAACATCTGTACAAAACCCCTCTCACTTCACTCTCAACTGCTCATACGCGCCTACAGCTCTCCCTTTTATCTGCTGTTGAACAGGTCACTCTTGCCACAAACTCACTAGCCACCCCCCTATTAAGCCTTAACCGTGACACACTGGTAAAACACATTTCCTCCAGAAGTCGTCCTATCAGTGGATAAATCAAAATCTTATCACATTTTAGACACGCATTCATTCTCTTCATAACATGCTGCCTCTTCCTACCTAAACAAACCTATTTCTGCTCTGATATCGTCTCGGACTTCCAATCCTCAAGCTTATTCTTCACTTTCAACTCTTGTATGCCCAACCTCCTTACCTCCCCTCTCTGCTTCACAGGTTATGATTTTGTCGGATATTTCAAAGAAATTAATGACACTATATTTTATATATCATTTTTGTTTCTATATGCAAACAATGTAAGGAGTACTTACAGAATTAAAATACAAGGTAAATAATTATAAACAATGGGGAGAAATGCAACATGGAACTGACAGCATGAAAAGAGAGACCTGCCCCAAAAGCATATATCCAATTGTATGTTGGGGATTCCAGACACACTGGGAGTAAAAGTACAGTCAGAGGAGGTAAGTGCACTGGAGTTCGTAGTAGAGGCATAGAAAATTTAAGAGATGTGACTTATCACATGTCCAAACAACCACACTAACATGTACATGCTCTGCCCCATAGCTACATTTAACTTCTTTTTCATTTACTGAAGAGAAATTCGATCCACTTATTCCAGATATAAAAAACTACTCTCATATACAGTAATTGCCCCCCCTATTCCCTTCTTAACTGCTCTTCTCCATCTCTATCCAAATGCCTCGTTACTCTTGCAGTGACACCTGTTTCTTTGACTTCTATTCCTCTCTCCACTCGTAGCTGTATTTCCTATTTCTCTTGCTGCCTCACCACTACCCAAACTCAACTGTCCAAACAGAACTAATCCTTTTCCCTCCTTGAAATTCTAATCCTCTACCTGTCTTCTCGCCGTAATAGAAAACTCAACTTTCCTCACCAGCTAGATGTCTAGTGTCCAAATTTGACTCATCCCCTCTCTTTAACACACATCCTATACATCACCAGTTCCTGCCTGCTACTCCAAAATATTGATAAATATACCAATTCGTACCATGAGGTCACCAAAATCAGGACACTTTTATTACATTACTGAGAGTATTTTAACCTTGTACTAGTAGTCTCCTCCTCCTCATTCAACTGTTCCTCCTCAAGTCATTCTAAATGCTGTTGCCAGACTCAGTTACCTCATCAACCATTCTATGGCCCTCGGACATTGGTGACATTAACAGACGATGAGCAGCGCTGACGCTCATGCTCTCTGCTCAAGCCGGAGCTTTTTTGTGTCCCTGCATGAGACGTCAGTGGTGAGCTTGTGATCGTGTGGGAGCCGGCTAGCGCGCTACGTCACGGTGCGCCGACGTCAAGACTGCCATTGGCTTTTGGCGGTCACGTGACCGGCCCTACGCTTCCCTCAGGGGAAAAATGAAATTGTTGCTGTCGCTGCAATTCCACATGCCTCCGCATGCCTGCTCAATGGGGATGATGTTTCCCCTCCGCGTAGCTAGCGCGGGTCAGCGTTGAGACTCGAGATTCCTCCTCTCCTTGTCCCTCTCGCCCATCTCCTGTTACCTTTCCACTCCTCCCACTCCTCTCTTCACCTTCTACCTCTCTCCCCTTGCCGCAGCGCGTTCCCCCCGCAGGTCTCGCATACTCACTCGCGCTCCTTAGCCCTGCTTGATCCTTGCTTCCATCTCCCCCGCGGTAGCTCCTTTACCTTCCCTGTGGTGCCATCCCCATACCGCTTGCCTCCTCCTCACGTGGTGCCTGCGGCACGGCGCTCCGCGCGCCTGGTGACGTGTCCGGTGTGTGCACTCCCCAGCCCCACGGAGGATGCACGTACATGCTCATCTCTGCCTTTGCTGGCCATCGTGCGGACAGGCCTCGCGCACATTCCCTTCCTCTTGGCTCCGTCCCCCTCCTGCGGTCTTCCCCTGCTCTGTGCGGGGCCGCGCCTGTGTTGCAACCTGTGCGCGTGCATCCCCGCTTACAGGGGGCGCGCGCACAGACTCTTCTTATCAGGTTCCCCCTGTCTCCGCCTCCCTAGCTGTACGGGCTACTCCCCTGACTGCCCCTTTCTGTCCCCTCCGTTCTCTCCCTGACCTATCCAGCTTCGCACTCAGAAGCGTGGTGAAGAGCTGCAGATTTGGTAAGGAATCCGCTTATTCTTTCTTATTTGTTATTTTGCTGTGGATCTGTGGAGGAGTATACTGTGAGTATACTGGAGTTTTTAGAGGGTTTTGGGTGCTTTTTCGGTTTAAAAACCGTTTTTGGTTTTCACACCAGAGGCTGCAGTGATTCAACCCAGCAAAGCTACACGTGGCTGGCTGGAAACTGTGTCCCACCACTCTCACCTCACCCACCCTGGGTTGTTTTTTTCTTCTAATTTCACCTTAATTTAAGCTGATTTCCTTTTGTCATTTGCATTTTTGGGAGCTCTGTGTCGTACTTTAGACCCTTCATATTGTGGTGAGTTTCTTGTAAGAGAGAGAGTTAAATAATAGGGGAGAAAAGAGAAGATTACAGCAGGTTTTAAAAGACTGTTTTTCTTCCCTCCCTGTGCAGAGATAGTAATTGGTTCTTAAAGGGACAGTTTCCTCTCTGCTCTCCTCCCTAAGAACTATTTCCTCCCTTACTTAGAGGCATTTATATGTTCCCTGGGGGGAATAGGACTAGTGCGCAATGGGGGGCCACACTTGACATCGAACTCCAAAACTCGGGGCCCATAGGACTCAATAACATAGCCCTAGGCCTGGGTACAATCCGTGCCCTGGCACACCTCCCCCAGCTCCTATTGTCAGTTTATACCCCTGCAGTCCCAGTTCCAACATGGCGGTGGAGCTGAGGCGGTTGACCCAGCAACAACACGCTGGGGCCACGCCAGTGGATGACAGGAAGCTTGGGGTGAGGTGCCCATCGTCACCTGGCTCAACATGGAGATCTATGTGAGGGCTGTAGCAGATGTTTGGGTCCCCTGCTGTGGTGCGGCCAGCAAGATGTATGGAGGGGCATTTTTCGTTCCTCCGTACGCTGGCTGCCACCCACACCTGGTGCGAAAGGCATCAGTGTAGGGGGGACCTACATCCCCATAGAGCCCATGGAGGGGTTAGGCACAAAAATCATCCTGTCCAATGTGACCCCTTCATCCCAGACAGCGTCATGCGCCCACGCCTGCAAGCCCCTGGGAGATATTAAATCTCCCATAACAAAAATTCCGCTGGGCTGCAGGGATAGAGCCGTGAGGCATGTGCTCTCATTTAGGTGGCAGTACAGTGTTGCTGCCGGGGAGCACAGAATCTGTGGAGGGGTCCTTTTGGGTGCCCTACGAGGGCATTCAATACATGTGTTCTATGCAGGAGGGGGTTAGGTGTTTATTGTTGCAGGAGCTGGGGCACACTCGTAGAGTTGCCCCAAGGGAATAAAAATCCCACTCAGCTCCTGCACCCGCCCCTCCTCTGCCCAGACACCCGTGCCGCGTGCCCACCAGAGGGGCCCTCGAGGGCCAGGGACCGCAAAGAGATGTCGCTATCTATCACCGAACGTGAGTCGTACCTCTCCCACAAACAAGGGAGAAGGAAAAACCCTCGAGGGCCCAGTTCCCCTTCTGGGACCGTGGAGTATGTCGCTGTCCCATCTCGAACATGATGTCTTCGCCCACCACAGCGGGCCCTTGGGGGCCAGCCCCCCTGGGACCGCAGGAGGATGTCGCTGTCCATCTCAACAGTGACATCTGCGCCCACCCAGGGGTCCTCGGGGGCCGGTCCCCCTGGGACCGCAGGAGATGTCGTGCCCCATCTCGAGCAGTGACATCTGCACCTCTCCCCGGGGAGCGCGAGGGAGGGTCGCCCTGGAGCGGCCCACCTCGTTGTCGCTGTCCCCCCCCCCCCGGGCGAGACAGGGACACCCGTGCTGATGCCGCCACCGGGCGGGCCCTCGGGGGCCCAGGTCCCCCCTGGGACCGCAGGAGATGTTTGCTGCCCCGTCTCGATCAGTGACATCTGCACCTCTCCCCGGGGAGTGAAGAGAGGGTGAGGGGGTCGCCCTGGAGCAGCCACCTCTGTTTTCACCTGTCCCCCCCGGGAGAGACACCCTCTACCGACTGCGCCACGGGGCAGAGCCCTCAGGGGCCCAGGTCCCTCGGGACCGCAGAGATGTCGCTGCCCCATCTCAGGCAGTGACATCTGCACTTTCCCCAGGAAAAAGAGGGCGAAGAAAAGAGTACCCAGAGAAGTCACCCTCTGTTGTCGCTGTCTCCCCCCAGGAGACCCTACACCCAATGAAGCACCGTACAGGTGCGGGGAACGGTGGGAGGCTCCAGCTGAGAGATGGCGTACCCTTTTTTGGGGAATCATCCCCAGAAGAGGAAAGCAAAACTAAGAACAAAGAGGTGATTGAGGATGGGGAGGAGGGTGAGAGGGTGAACCGTATTACGTTCACCCTCAAAAGTCTCCGAAGCGGAATGCACATCAATTCCGCACAGGGTTGGCCCTGTCCGGCCCACAGGTAGGATTAGCCAGTGTAAGCGGACCCATAAATATGCAGTCCCCCCCTCGAAGATCTGGAGGGAATGCAGGGAGGAGGCCACCCGGCATCCCTGGGTGGAAGATCAAAGTGCTCAACAACATGAGGCTTTGCTCCTAGAAATGGAATTGGGGAGCTCAACACCCCCTCCCAGTTGGAGAACATCCACCGGGACTTGTGTTTCGGTGATCTGCCGCGCCGGACACAGTTGTCTTCGGGGACAAGGAGGTCTGGCCAGGACCCCCTCTAGCTGTGCCGCCTTGGTGGCACACCTAAGGCTGAGCCCGGTTGTGTCACTGAAGAAGGGGATGGGCTAGGGCTGACCCCCGTGGATGGGTTTTGGAGGATGGAGCTGGGAGGCGGGTGTGGGTGAGGGTTTGTTTTATAGCGAGCACTTATTTTTGCATCTGGGAGATGCAGATGTGAGCTCTCCTGGTGAGGGTTTTGGTCGGGCACTTTGTTGGAGGCAAACTGCTGGGCGGACTTGCTGAAAAGTGCCCTCCCGATTAATGCGAACCCCGGGCTCATTTTGTTCGCATGTGGTAAGGAGACCAGCGGGCACTGTATGCCTCGTTGGCCCCGAGGACACTAGGAGACCGCTACCTCCGCCATACCGCCACACTACCCCCTGAACATCCACCCGGGGTTGGATGTGGAGGATATAGTGGACCACCTCCTGGAAACACCGAGGAGGGGACCCATTTAAGGCTGAGAAAGGCCCCGCAGAGAGGGCGGGGGTCTTCAGTTTTTCAGTCAAGAGGAGCTGGGTGGAGTTGGGGCTCAGTAGAGGTCCTCTGGCACCGCGGAGGCGTGGGACTTTTTGACCCCATTATCCCTGCCCAGAGCTAGATGGTTTCCTGAGGATACCCTCTGCAAACACAGAACCCGAAGGTGCAGTGGCCCTTGGAAGGTGGAAGGATGCTCGGTCTTCTCCACTCTCTCTTAGTATACATCAGGGCTAACCACCACGGCCAAAACTCCTGGGCCATCCATCTTCGTGTCCTGAAATTTCATAAATTGATGCGAGACCAAATAAAGGCTTCTCGGGGTGTGTAGCCCTGCGCGCCTGGGAAATCAAACTCCTGATTTACCAATGGCTTTGAGCATCGTACACTTAACGTGAATGGCTGTAACCCGTCCTGGGTTTCGCAGGTTTCCAGGTACTCTCCTTTTTACAGAAGGGAAAGTATTCTGTGAGTTCCTGCGGAAAACCCATTCCACTCAAGGTGAGCCAGTGGCATCTGGAGTGGTGAGGCAAGGTCGTCTTCAGCCACCTCACTTCGTCATCTATGGGGTGGTGGACACTGTCTCTGAGTCCTTTCAACCAGAGCTACTGCTGCCAAAACTGTTGTTCCAGGTCCCTGTTGCATCTCAGGGTCCGGCACGAGGACTACACGTTTAATTTCTTGAACGTGTATGCTCCTGCCACGGACCCTGAGAAGGACAGTTTCTTCGGCTGAATGTCAGAATGTCTGAATACCTGGAGACAGTGGACGCGGACGAACACGTGGTGCTCGGAGGTGATTTCAACTGCACCCTCGATGCTCTGAAAGACCGGAATGGCCCAGAGCCACACCCGTGTTCTGCGTCGGCCTTGCGGGAGGTCATCACCCGCTACTCCTTGGTAGACGTCTGGCGAGAACAACATCCCGAGGCATCCACTGAGTTCACCCATGTTAGGGTGTTTAGGGGTGAATGGATGTCCTGGTCCCGGATCGACAGGCTGTATATTTCCAGCCCAGTCCAGTACCATTAGGCTGGCGCCGTTTCCGGACCACAATTGTGCGTCCATGGCGGTGGAGCTACTACCAGCAGCGCACTCGACCACCTATTGGCACTTCAACAATACGTTGTTGGAAGACAAGGGGTTTGCAACGTCGGTCTGAGACTTTTGGATGGCCTGCAGAGGTTGCAGATCAGACTTTGCCACGTTAGAGCAGTGGTGGGACGTGGGCAAGGTTCATCTGCGCCTCGTTTGTCAGGAGTATCCCGAAGGTGCCAGCAGGCGGCGCGATGCTGAGATTGAGGCCCTTAGGGAAGAGGTGCTCGATCTCGAGAAGCGGCTGTCTGTGGCAGGAGACCAATACCTGCAGTGTGCGTACGTGGAGAGGAAGTGCGCTCTCTGGGACTTGGAAGATAGGAGAGCTCGGGGGGCGTATGTGCGATCCCGCATCCACTTCCTTCGGGAGATGGGTCGTGGGTCGCACCTCTTCTATGCGCTGGAGAAAAAGAGGGGAAACCATAAACATATAACCTGCTTGCTAGCAGAAGACGGTACCCCTCTGACTGACCCGGAGAGCATCTGGGACAGAACCCGGAGATTCTACGTAGACCTTTTCTTTCTGGAGTCCATCCAGCCAGACGCATGCAGGGTCTTATGGGAGGGGCTTTCCACGGTCGACGAGGGTGGAAGGGAGCGGCTTGAGTTACCTTTGACTCTGGCCGAGCTCTCTGAAGCCCTCAGTCTCATGTCCCGCGGAAAAACGCCGGGCTAGACGGGCTGACTGTGGAGTTCTTCCGTTTTTTCTGGGAGATGCTGGGACCTGATTTCACTGAGGTCCTGGCCGAAGCCCTGGAGACTGGTGAGATGCCCCTTTCATGTCGGCGGGCAATACTGTCTTTGCTGCCGAAGAAGGGGGATCTCCGCCAGATCTGTAACTGGCGACCGGTCTCACTGCTAAGCACGGACTATAAGATCGTAGCCAAAGCGCTCTCGCTGAGGCTCAAGTCAGTGCTGGCAGAGGTGATTCACCCCGACCAGTCCTATACTGTCCCGGGCCGGAGTATTCATGACAACATTTTTCTGGTCCGGGACCTGCTACATAACGTGCAGAGGACTGGTCTGTCACTCGCCCTCCTGTCCCTAGATCAGGAGAAGGCGTTTAACAGGGTGGATCACCGTTACCTCATGCAGACCCTGCGGGAGTTTGGCTTCGGCCCACAATGTGTGGCCTTTCTCCAGATTTTGTACGCCTCTGCAGAGTGTCTGGTGAAGATCAATTGGTCCCTGACGGCACCTTTTGTGTTTGGTCGGAGAGTACGTCAAGGGTGCCCCCTGTCTGGGCAACTGTACGCGCTGACCATTGAGCCTTTACTCTGCCTACTGAGGAGGAGGCTCACCGGGCTGGTGCTGCGGGAGCCCGACATGCGAGTAGTCCTGTCGGCTTATGCCGATGACGTGCTCCTCGTGGCCCAGGACCTAGATGATCTAGAGTGGGCACAAGTGTGCCAAGAGGTCTACACCGTGGCCTCTTCTGCTCGGATCAACTGGTCTAAGTGCTCCGGCATTTTGGTGGGTCCCTTACAGGTGGACTCTTTGCCCCCCACGTTTCGTAATGTCTCGTGGGGGACCGATACTCTCAAATATCTGGTAGTCTACCTGTCTGCTGCGGAGAACCCGGCCCCAGAAAACTTCAGTGATCTTGAGGAACGAGTCATTGCTCGTCTGGGGTCTTGGGTGTATCTGTCGAGAATGCTTTCCCTCAGGGGAAGAAGAAATTCCAGGGATGGGAGAGAAGGGAGGGGAAGGGGACTGGGGGGTGCTCCCGCATCAGCAGAGGTATAAAGAAAAATAATAATAATGAGCGTATGAATAAGACCAAAAGCTGGTGCAAAAGGGGATGAGGATAACTATGAACAAACATACACGAGATTCCCCCTTGAATGCACTCAGATAGGTCAGTGATAGTGATATGATTAGTACATTAAAAAACCTTTAATCACATATAAAATGATGTTGTAAAGAAGGACAAGGTAAACATAGTCCAGCACCAGTCCCTATTGGCAAACCAAAGAATCTTCCTGCAAACAAATAGACGGAAGATAAATACAGATAGCACTACATCAAGACGCAGTGGGCCAAGTGGCGAAGGTAATCACCCATAGTTACCTACAGAAAAAGGTGCTAATCCAAATAATGGATGTACTTATGTCTAAAAAATCAGCAGACCTCAGCGGATGCAGGCTGCTGATACTGAGTCTGTAGGGGTGAATAGCTTAAAATGAGCCGGTCCAGTGGTAAGGACCTAAGATCAATGGCCCACACTGGAGTATGATGTAGTGTGAACCCAGAAACGGTGTGAAATACACATAATCAAAAATAGTGCTCTCACCAGTTGCTGTCTATCATTCATGTCTAGCCTACGGCCCGTGTGAGATAAGCTATCTATTCACCCCCATTTGGCAACGAAATGACACTCCACCCACCGTTTGCCTTTCCTTAGTTACTACAAGTATCCATTCTGTCTCCCATACGTTCCTTTCCATCCCCTGCACACCGTTTAGTACTGTGACAGGAACACTGTCTGAGTTGCGAAGGGAATATTTTCAGACGTACCGCTACCATCACCTCTGCCATTTATTCGGAATCTCTTGTATGTTTCCTCAGGGGAAGAACCCTGGTGATCAACCAGCTGGTGGCCAGTCAGCTATGGCACCGGCTGATAGCCATGGGTCCGACCCCCGAATTTATCAACAAGATCCAGAGGAGGTTGATGGATTTTCTCTGGATGGGGAAGAATTGGGTCTCTGCGGGAGTTGCGTGCCTTCCTTTGGAGGAGGGTGGACAGGGAGTGGTGTGTGTCCGCTCCCAGTTACACACTTTCCGCCTCCAATACCTGCAGAGATACCTATTCGCAGATCCGTTTCCGCAGTGGTGCCAGCTGGCAACCAGTTTCTTTCGCCAGCTGCGCAATATGAGGTATGACCGGCAACTGTTTATCATCAGGCCCGAGGGTTTAGGTAGAGACCTCTCGGAGCTGCCGGCATACTACCAGGACGTACTTAAGGCCTGGAAACTGGTCTCCGCGACCAGGAAGGAACAGGTGGTGGGGGTTGATTTCCTCGCCGAGCCCCTGCTGTATAATCCGGCAAGTGGGGGCTCGGATGTTGGATTCACCCTCTATTTGCCGCCGGCTAATCCTGGCGCAGGTGACCAGAGTCGGGGATCTCCTGGACTTTGAGCGGCGAGACTGGGTTAGGGCAGAGGTGCTCGCGCCCCGTATGGGTCTGCGTACTGCCCGCGTCCCTCATCGTTTGATCCGGGAGATTAAAGATGCCATCCACCCCGACTCACGCACCTTCATTGAGGGGGTATTCCAGACCGAGAGCCTTGTCAACCTATCAACTTCAGCTCTCCGGATCTTTGCGTGGGACTAAAGCCACGGCAACCCCCTCTGGCTCCTCTCTCCCCCAACCTCAGCAGGTTGGGGGATATGTCCCCGGCATGTTTCCGCAGCATGCCGAGGAAAGTCCTGTATTCTCTAGTGCTCCATATAGTGCACTACCTCGCCCTTGTCACCCGCCCTGATACTATCTGGAGGCGGGTATTTCCTGAAGGAACTCTATTAAGGTTTGGTTCCCCGTCCCGCCGGAGATTTGAGTTGGAGGGTCCTCTACGGTGCACCGAGCACAGGAGAGTACTTGGCACACTTCACGGACTCCCCCGCCGCCTGTCCCTTTTGTGGCGAGCGGGAGTCCGTATATCACATTTATTTGAGTTGCGCCAGACTGCAGCCCCTCTTTTCCTTCTTGAAGAGCCTTCACCTGCAGTTCTGGCTACACTTCTCCCCTCATCTTTTTATTTTTTCCAGTGTCCCGGAACGATAAGCCTAGAGATCTCCTGGTAAACCTGCTCCTGGCATTGGCTAAGGTAGCCATTTGTAAAACCAGGAAGCAGGTTTTGGAGGGGGGGGGGTCCCAACAAACATCGTGGCCATGTTCCAGGCGCTGGTGCACTCTCGTATTCGGGCAGAGTACTCGTACGCCGAGTCTACTGGGACGGTTTCAGAATTTGCCTCCCAGTGGGTGTTAGGCGGGGTGCTCTCTTCGGTATCCCCCATCAAGGGTTCTTTAGAGTTAACCCTTCTGCTTTAAGTGCACTTCAACAGTGCACTTGTTGGTCTTCTTTTGAATATTTGTTTGACTGTTTTTTCTTTGTTCTACTTGGCAACAAGTAGAATTGCTGTTCAACTGAATTGGCCGGCTTCGCCGGCCAATCAGTTTTAAACCAGATCAAAATAGACCCACTTCTCTCTCTACTCCTCCCCTCTCTGTCATTGGTGCACCTTCCTTTATAATCCCTGTCTGTCCACCTCTTCCTCGCTCTGCATAGTTCCTGTTTCCCTGTGTTTACCTGACCTATGCTGTGCTCCTGTGTTACTTTGGATATTCCTGGCTTTGACCCCTGCTTACCCTGGACTACTCTGCTCTCTGGTATCCCTCTGAACCCTGCTATACATACGACTCCGGTGACCTCTGGCTTCCTAGGACCTGGCTTGCCCTCTGACGACTCTACCCTCTGTATCCCTGAACATTGGCAAACGGACATGACTATTCTCACGGACAGACCCCAAGCATTGCAAGTATACACTAACAACTCTTCCAACAGGCCCAGCAACGCTATACCACACTCCGGGCTTGCTCCAACTGCTGTGGGTGTGTGGTATCATACCGTTCCCACCTCAGTACTGGGGTCTAGCTTGGTCTGCGGGCATACAGGCGTGACACAGTTGCAGGTTCAACAAGTGCCGTTTCAAGCACCCATGCTCTGCCTATGGGCACAGCATTCCCATGCCAAGCGTGTCACGAAGGGCGTACGTGGGTTTAAGGAAAAATGGTGTATGGTTTGAAAAGAAGGCTGCATTCCCAGTAATCATCAAATGTACTGCACCGACACACTTTATTCGAGCAAATACCCGGTATGTACCTGGCAGATACCTGGAATGCGCCGCTCCTCACCTCTGACAAGCCCCGTTGCATTTGCCTTCCCAGCCTGGGTTCATGCCTGGCTGATGGGCGGCTGATCTGTTAAATGATAATGATTAGGATTTAATAGGCTGCAATGCTTCGCGTGTCTACCAGATGGCATAAATTCATGAATTGTAATGCAGTATATATATATATACTGTGCAGTATTGCAGCCAGCGGGAATAAAATGCTTCAATCCCTGCCTGGAAAATAACTCAATGCACTCGGGCAGAAAACAGTCACAAACCTCAATACACCCGGGTATACCCAAACTCGTGGGACTAGCCAAGCTCGAATAAAGTGTGTCGCCAGTGTATGGCACCGTGACTGGGAAGGTACCCCAATAGGGAGGCTGCCCCGTTGCTTTTGGCTGGGTTTACTGAGAGGTTCAGGATCCCGTTTGAGTATTAGGCTGCGCTTATAGTGCTGGCTAAGGCTATAGCTACAGCTACGGATGACGTCTCCCGTCTCCGTAGCCCAAGCGAAAGTCACAATTTGAGTTTGGGAGATGTCTCTTGCTACAAGGGGAGTGACGGAAGGAAGAGGGGTGGGGGCAAGAGCAAGGGGGAAGGCGGAAATGAAGAGGAGTTGTAATTTCTGTTTGTATGCTGAATTTACAGTACTTTTACTTTAAATTATGGGAGAATTTACTATTTTAAAATTGTTCATATAGTGTGTTTCACTTGAAAGACACACATACACATACACACACAATCAGGGCCGCCAACAGAAATCATGGGGCCCAGGACAAATGAAAGGAGCAGGACAACCCCCCCCCCTCAACCCATAGCGCACCTACCACAGAAATTTTAGCGCACAACTTTTACTTAACACCCCAATACACATAAAAATACACCCCTAACCCCTAAATACATATAAAATATACCCCCACCCTCCAATACATAAAAAAATACACCATCAATAATAAAACGCTGCACCTGGTGCCGGGTCTCTCGGCAGCGCCGGAAGTCAGCTGGGATAAGCTTCCAGCACACTGCATGAGAGGGAGGGCCGGCGCATGCATGAGCAGCCATTGTGAGACTTAGAGGTGCTTGCAGAGGAGCAGGGCCGGCAGCAACTGCTGTGATTTGCAGCTGGGCCCCTTCCACCACCAGCCCCCCGCAGTCCCGCCAGCCGTCAGGCCCCCGCCACCCACCGCCCCCCGCAGTCTCGCCATCCACTGGTCCCCCGCAGTTCTACTAGCCACTGGCCCCCCATAGTATTGGGGGGTTGGGGTATTATTTAGATGTATTGGGGGGGTTGGCATATTTTTCAGATGTATTGGGAGGTGGGGGTTGGGGTATATTTGTAGATTTATTGGGGTGGAGTGGGGTATATTTGTAGATGTATTGGGGGAAGTGGGGTAAATTTGTAGATGTATTGGGGGGTTATGGTATATTTGTAGATGTACTGCTGCGGCCCATTTTATTCTAAAACAACACCGCATTTTTCCTGGATTTTTTCTCGAATGCAACGCACTTCACCGGGTGCATGCCGCATTCATGTTGCGTTCTCAGCCACGGGTTATCCGCGGGTCATGCGTGGTCGATGCGCGGTTCATGCGTTTATTGAGAATGTTTCGGATTTAATAGGTTGCAATTCTTCGCGTGTCCGCCAGATGGCAGATATTCATGAATTGTAATGCGCATGCGCTTCAGTAATGTGTCGACTTGCAGGTGTTTCGTTTAAAAAAGATACCACAGCGTGCTATTGTAAATTGGCCTTGAGACTGAAGGAAGAGGTTGCAATAATGTATCAATTTAGGCTTTTCATATTAAAGAAAGACAAAGACCAGTTTCTGTTATTCTCCAGAGACCCACCACCATGAGTGTTCAAGTGCAGCCTGTTTTCCAAAAACCCGACAGAACATTGAGGGGGTATTGCAGACCGGAGAGCCTTGTCAACCTATCAACTTCAGCTCTCCGGATCTTTGCGTGGAACCAAAGCCACGGCAACCCCCTCGGGCTCCTCTCTCCCCCAACCTCAGCAGGTTGGGGGATATGTCCCCGGCATGTTTCCGCGGCATGCCAAGGAAAGTCCTGTATTTTCTAGTGCTCCATATAGTGCACTACTTCGCCCTTGTCACCCGCCCCGATACTATCTGGAGGCGGGTATTTCCTGCGAACGAGGGCGAGAGACCCCGGTGGAAGGAACTCTATTCAGATTTGGTTCCCCGTCCCGCCGGGGATTTGAGTTGGAGGGTCCTCCACGGAGCACTGAGCACAGGAGAGTACTTGGCACACTTCACGGACTCCCCCACCGCCTGTCCCTTTTGTGGCAAGCGGGAGTCCGTATATCACATTTATTTGAGTTGCGCCAGACTGCAGCCCCTCTTTTCCTTCTTGAAGAGCCTTCTCCTGCAGTTCTGGCTACAATTCTCCCCTCATCTTTTTATTTTTGGGTGCCCAGTGTCCCAGAATGATAAGCCTAGGGATCTCCTGGTCAACCTGCTCCTGGCATTGGCTACGGTAGCCATTTGTAAAACCAGCAAGCAGGTTTTGGAGGGGGGGGTCCCAACAAACATCGTGGCCATGTTCCGGGCGCTGGTGCACTCCCATATTCGGGCAGAGTACTCGTACGCCGAGTCTACTGGAACGGTTTCAGAGTTTGCCTCCCAGTGGGCGTTAGGCGGGGTGCTCTGCTCGGTATCCCCCATCAAGGGTTCTTTAGAGTTAACCCTTCTGCTTTAAGTGCACTTCAACAGTGCACTTGTTGGTCTTCTTTTGAATATTTGTTTGACTGGTTTTTCTTTGTTCTACTTGGCAACAAGTAGAATTTCTGTTCAACTGAATTGGCCGGCTTCGCCGGCCAATCAGTTTTAAACCAGATCAAAATAGACCCACTTCTCTCTCTACTCCTCCCCTCTCTGTCATTGGTGCACCCTCCTTTATAATCCCTGTCTGTCCACCTCTTCCTCGCTCTGCATAGTTCCTGTTTCCCTGTGTGTACCTGACCTATGCTGTGCTCCCTCTGTGCTCCTGTGATTACCTGCTCCTGTGTTACTTTGGATTTCCCTGGCTTTGACCTCGGTTACCCTGGACTACTCTGCTCTCTGGTACCCCTTTGAACCCTGCTCCGCATACGACTAAGCTGACCTCTGGCTTCCTAGGACCTGGCTTACCCTCTGACGACTCTACCTTCTGGATCCCTGGACAATAGCAAACGGACACGACTCTTCTCACGGACATACCCCAAGCATTGCAAGTATACACTAAGAACTCTTCCAACAGGCCCAGCAATGCTATACCACACTCCGTGCTTGCTCCCACTGCTATGGGTGTGTGGTATCATACTGTTCCCACCTCAGTACTGGGGTCTAGCTTGGTCTGCGGGCATACAGGCGTGACATCAGCACGGTCTTTTTGACCATGGCCCCAGCCTATGAATATTTTCTGTGTAAATCCCTACACTTGCTACCCATTCCCAGCAGAATCAAATGTTAAGTTATGGCTCTCCCTTACTGTAGAAAGCTCTCTATGAGACACCCTCTCTACATTTCCAATCTAATCCCAAATTCATTCCCTTCTTGGTCCACTGCTGCCCTTCTCCCTCATTACTTCTTCTCATTCCCACATCCATGAATTCTCTAGGGCTCCACTGTAACTGCAGAGTCCCTAGCCTGACCCACCATTTACCCTTTCAAAAGTTTCCTCAAAACCCAGCTCTTTTAAAAGGTCTACCCAGCACCCATGACAAGCTTATAGTTAATATGATGCTTTCTGGTCTTATACCCTTACCTGTCAATGTGTCTTCACTCTCTCATTCATTTTAGAATGTAAGTTCTTCGAACCCGGAACCTCATTAACAGGTTTCATTGTATTAAGTTGTATGCATTTTATGTTTGTTCTTATCCTTACACATTGCCCTGGACTGCAAAATATGTTGGCACCATATACTATATAATAATAATCTTTCACAAATGTAATAAAAATGTGAAATTGTTTGATTACTGTACACCTATTCCCTTTGGGGTTCTACTAAATCACATCCTAGCTATGTCACTTACTCATTTGCCAGAGGATTTTTAAATGTTCTCTAATGTCACTTCTATCTAATATTCAATCTAATGTTATATATTGTGAAATAGAACCATCTGCATTTGTTACAAATGTTGCCCTTTCCAAAATGACATGGGTCACGACCATGCCCTAAAGAAGTAGGAAAGTCAAAAAGCACAAGCACAAAATGGTCATGTAATATACAGTAGAGGTGTAAATAATTTGGAATACGATGCAATTCGTATTGCAGTTGCAAAAAAAGGCAGAATATTTTTTGAACCTAGGTATTATGCATATATAATATATTTACATATAATGTTTATGTATACTGTATCTTTATACATTTTCTTGAGTAGAGAAAGTATGACATTTGTGAGTTTAGTCAACGTACAGAAACTTAAATATATCCCGTGGAAGTGGAATTGGACGTTAAAAGCATGCTTTTCCTTGCAACTATTTCAGAGAGCTACAGTAGGTAATAACTTCTCATGTAAAAAAAATGCTACACAGTAATTAGAGGTGGTAAGAAATCTATAATGTTTTGCTTAGTGCCTACTGTTTCTGTTTCAGAATATTTTTAATACTATTGCCCAGGACATACTTGAAAACGAGAGGTAACTCTCAATGTATTACTTCCTGGTAAAATATTTTATAAATAAATTAATAAATTGTTAGTTAATAGGATGATAATGATGAATATGATAGTAACAGATAAAATACTGATTGCACTGGGTTTACCATGCCATGTTGTACAACCCTGACTTGCCATAGCTCAAGGACTGAGGCCCTGCCATTTGAGCAAAATGTTACCAGCTTGACAAAAAACTCAATATCACCTTTTCAAGGGCAAATTGGTACAATCCAGGACAAAAATACAACCTCTAAAAGGTTTTACTTTTGAACGCATCACAATTCAGTAAATTAACTGCAGGTCAAGTATGCTAGAATTCAAAGGATTTTCTATATCCACATGAGATTAAAAAAAAACAGTTAACTTGGTGGGAGTCATCAACCTTGGATATGACCAAAGTGCCCATTGTAGGTTACTAATTAAACTGTGATAGTGCCGATCGGGGTAGAATCACACACAAACTCTAATTCACTTTAATTCCATGCAATAGTGCTTGACCGACACTATCACTGTTTAATGAATAACCCCCATTGACTCATTAATATAGCCTTGTCTTTTCATTATTAACATCACTGCTGTGAGAGCCCACAATGATTATAACCTTCTCTCTTTGGGAATGTGACTCCTTTTTATCTGGAGGCTATTCATGAAATATGGCATAGTTCAGTTCTATTAACACCACCTTTTTCATATGTTTGTGGTCGCTGACATTATTACTTGCCGTACAAAATCTGCTTTTAATGAGGGCACTGTTTTATTTAAAATGTCAACAGTGTACAGCTTTGTTTGTAAGCAATGACACACACAAAT
>WSYH01008886.1:0-27655 GCA_036426205.1 Ascaphus truei | reverse complement strand
GCCGCTGCGGCACTGCCACCAAACGGGCCACAATAATGCCCGGTGCCCTCAGGGCCAGCGCTCATGATCTGCGGAAAAGATGACCCAGTTAGCGGCATCCTCTGATGGCTCCTGCCCAGCCAGGGTGACAACCCTCCTCAGGACGTCTCCTGGAGAACCTGGACGGGCTGCATCAGCAACATCGGCGGAGAGCAGCGGCCATCCACCTGATCCCGGCGGAGAACCGGCGGCGGCGGCAGAGAAGAAGCCGCCACTCTGGCATCCTGCCGGCGGCAATTTTATTTGGGGGGAGGGTTGGGGTGTGCGGGAGGTGGGTGTTTCACATTGTTTGGCGGAGTCGGCGATTCCCAGCGATGACCGGAGCCCCACAATCCACGCCGGCGACCCTGCATCAAAGCCGGGTACTGCTGCGGCAGCTACCCGGGGCTCGCCCAGAGCGGCGGCGGCGGCAGAAGAGCCGCGATTCCGGCAAAGTGCCTGAGCCCTTTCTGAGTGGGGGGAGGGACAGGGATTGCGGGAGGGGGTTATGTTACCAAGTTTGCATGGAGCTGTGTTTCTCCACAAAGACCTGGGACCCCGGTCCTGCATCGTTTCCCCTGTGCCAACCCCGGGCGCTGCTGTGGCGGCGACCCGTTGATTCCCGGCCCAGATGATGCCGGCGGCGGCCACTCCAGTCCCCCTGCAATTGGGACCAACGAAGGCGGTGGTCTCTGTGGGGACCAGCGAGGTAAGCCAGACCAAGTCGCAGACTGACCCTGACTTATTTGTTCCTATGACTGTACCCTGTTGTTTCACTCTAGGGGTGACTGGGGGGTGGCAGAAGATAGGGGTACCAGGGGAGGGGAAGGAAGGGCAGCTTGTAGGGCAGCTAGACTTCCCCATTACCCTGGCGGAGCAGCAAGGGGACTCTCGGTTAAGAGCCCCACTGTTGAGCCTTGCTACGGGCTGGAGGTATCAGGGGTTGTGGCAAAGTTAGACCACCCCCAGATTACCTGCCAGCCAGGAGCTAAGGTGGGTGCGTCTGCACCAGCAACCCTGAGCTCATCCCCGGTACTGGGGAGACAGTGTCAGGGAGATGGCCTCACTCAGCCCTAGGATCCAGGTTAGGATTAGCTAGGGAGAAACGCAGTCAGGGGAGGCTGCAGGTAGGTAGCCAGCATCAGTTCTGAGTGGGAGAAGAAGGGCTAGTGGTAGCCGGGGAGGGAAAGCAGCAGGTATGGCAGCTAGAGTTCCCCATTACCCTGGCAGAGCCTCAGGAGATGTCTCAGATCAGCAACCCCCTGTGGCAGCCTGGCTATGGGCTGGGGGTATCCGGGGCCATGGCAGGCTTGTGCCACCCCAGGGATACCTGCCAGCCAGGAGCCAAGGCGGTTGCATCTGGAGAGATGCCCCTGAGCTCATCCCTGGTAAGGGGGAGACAAGGTCAGGGAGGTAGGTGCACTCAGGTAGTTACAGGGTCTGGGTTAGGATTGCCCAGGGGGGAGAGGAGTGCAGGTGGGCTGCAGGGAGGTAAGCAGCAGGAGTCATCAGCAGGGGCTGAGGTGCTGGGCCTAGGGGATGCTAGGCAGGGAGACACCATGGAGCAGGGGGAGATAGGAGGTCAGTGGGGTGTTAGGCAGCTGGCAGAAGCTAGGGATGGGCTAGGTAGGCAGAAGGTCCCTTGTTCTGACTGGCCAGGAGTGACCCCTCTGACAGATTCCCCAGGGTTCCAAAAGGAGGGGCTGTGGGAAGATAGGCAGCCAGGGAGGAGAGTCAGGAGTATAGCAGAGCCGCTACAGGTTGGCACAGAGCCAGGGCAGGTAGGGTCCCTACAGGATAGTGACATAGCTCTTTCCCAAACTTGGTTGACAGTAAAGCGACGGTCTGTGCTGGATAGCTGGTCTCCTGCAGGTGCAGTAACATGCCAGTTTCTGGGCAGTGTGCAGCCTGGTCTGCAGAGGGGCCCCTTCACCATGGACTTGGTTCACCAGGCACTGGGTGGGGGGCAGAGGGAGGCAAAGGAGAATGCCCGGTGGCCACGGTGGAGCCCGGCTCCGCAGGATCTGGATTTCACTATCCACTGTGGCCAGGACAATGTACTGGACAATGCCGGAGGACAATTTTGCCAGGCCAACCCCTCAGGACTTATTGAGTGCTTCAAGGGCGCCAGCGGTATCCCAGTGCAAGGGGGAGGCAGCTGGGGTACCAGGCACCCCTTGAGCAGGGGAGGTGTGACGGTCGTGAGGATTTGGCCCGGGATTAAAGGGGTTACACCCCAATTGGCCACCCTCTACTCTCACCTGGGAAGCAAGGGGTTAACTGGGCTGAGGTCCAGAAATGTGATTTAACCCTTGTTCTAACATGAAAATGTATATTTCCCTGTTCCCATGTTTTATGGTTATGCCAGTGTCTGCACCACACACACTGGGGCTTAAGGGGTTAATAAGCTACAGTTTAAGAAAATACAACTGTATTGTCTCTTTTCAGAAAATCTGGACTTCAAAAGGCTTGATTGAAGTTGAATGTGAAAAGCAGAAGGGGTTTTAGTTTTGTGTAGAGTGGGTTGTGAGCGTTATAACTCACACTTACAAACGCCTCTGCTTCAAGAGGTCTGGGGCATTGAGTGTGTAATCTAAAACCAGGTCACAAATGTCCCGTACCCAGGGGTCCCTGCTTCAAAGGATTTATTGATGGGGGCAAGGGGAGCGGCTACCCAAGGAGAAAATCAGAATGGGTGACCTTATTAAATATAAGAATATTATGAGATGTCCTTGGCTGAACATGCTAAGAGTAACATAGGTGTATTCGTGGGACTTAGCCCCAACTAATGATTCTAAACACTTGATATCCAACAGATACTAAGAGCCAGATATTAATATCTCTCTTAATTTTAGTACTAGATGGTAATATTTAGTCTCATTGGGAGCGTCAGGTGTGACGGAATGTATTAATATGTCTCGCGGGCCAGTAAGTACTACTGAACTGAAGTTATGAAGTTATTTACAGGGTATATGGGATTTTGAGCATGTTGTGAAAACTGCAAACTCCCTCAGTTATGATAATGAGCAGGAAGAACATCGTGCTAGAATTTACATAGCCTGGTGATCAAAGGCTAAATTGCCTAATTGTTTATGCTTGGCCCAGGGACCAAAGGAACTGAATTTTTAAGTGTGAAACTTCACACTAAAACACTGGAAGTCAAACAACTTCAAAGACTTTCGCTAGCCTTTTCGGCATCTAGGGTTAAGAGATGAGTTTGACATGGTATTTAAGTCAGCGTCACCCCTTACTAAAAGGTCTTTTCGTGTCTTGATTATGAAGATTGCTGTATGAACTGCCAGTCCAGATGTGACTGTTTCATCATTTCCATCTTTAAGTAAGTGTCTATATTTTGCATGTTATTTGTATAATCTGTTGTGTTCACCTTTATCAAGGAATAAATTATATTTTTTCATATCTAATTCTCGTCCCAGTTCAACCCAGTTATATATATATAATATATTTTTTTGTGTATTATTAATAGCCTGTCAGAAAGCTCCCGTCACAGTCAGGGTTCAAGAAGCCCTTAAAAAGGGATAGGTGTTTGTTGTTTTCAAAAGTTTCGCTGAAGCAGTGAATAAAGATGGTGACCCACGAGTGGTACTGATTTTGCAAATAAAGGTTGCCACACCGCATAGGGCTACCAGCTGTGAATGGAGTATATGCAGAAAAGTGTGCAAATTGGTACAAGACTGTGCTGAAGCAGGGGAATTTTTAGTAAACAAATGCTGAGTGTTGAGTCACCCTGCCGGGAATGAAAGAAATAGTCCACTGCAAAGAATGTTTTTTTTTTCTGCAAGTAAAAAAGTCTGCCTATATATATCTTTGGAGCAAAACCCAAAGTGTGAAGTGTGAATGCCATAATACCCAAAGATGAGACTGAAAATTACTGAACTCAGGCAGAAAACCAAATTCTGTTGCTGAAGCGGAGAGATTACACCTAGCAAGTGTAAATGGTGTAAAGCAAATAGACTTTTTTTCCCCTAGCAACTGAACATCTTATATACCTGATAAGAGAAAATGCATGCACAGCACTGCTGATATTGAAAAAAAAAAGAATTACCCAAGAAAGAAAAAGTCTACAGAGATGCCTGTGAGAGCTATGACCTCTACAAGCAAAATATGCCCATCTGTAGGACTACCACAATTGGGGGTTCTAGCAAATACAGTGGCAACAGCTGCAATAGCGCGTCCTGAGGTCAGGAAGAAAATTACACCTGTTAGCCTAAAAATGGAGGACAAGATGCAGCGTTCCTGTAATGAACACTACCCCACGGAAGAGTGGCCCTTCCAGTCCAATAAAGAGGAAGACATCTCTTATGGGGAACCCGAACCGAGTCACACCCACAAAACACCCCAAGAGGAGGCGCATGCGCGATGGCAAGGGAGGTAGACGCTTAGGCTAAGAGCTCCCGTCCCCGCCACGCGAAATACATAAGAACGCATAATTTTGAACACATCCACAAACTTTAAAGTGCCTAATATCGCTAGGGGAATACCCCAGGATGGCCCCACAGTCAACTAAAAAGAAGCAGACCGGCGATTTACGAAAGTACATGAGCCGGGCGGCAACGAAGGGGGCCGAGGCAGAAATGGCGCCGGGTTCCACCGCGGGCTCTGAATCAGAGCTGGAGGAGGAGGTGGAAGACACAGCGGGCCAACTCCCGGTCAGAAGATGCGACTTCGACCGGTTATATAACAGCATGAAGTCGCTCTTCCGCGCTGAAATCCAAGAGCTAAAAAAAGAGGTTCAGGGCCTTGGTGAACGAACCGGAGCTTTAGAGGACAGTGTGACAGCCATTACTACCACCGCGAGGAAGGCTGAGAAAAGGGCAAACCATCTCCAGGCCCAGATCACAGAACTGGCCGACAGACAGGAGGACTCCGAAAATAGAGACCGCAGGAGTAACCTCCGCATCAGAGGAATAACAGAGGACATCACAGAAATAAAGGACTTTGTCTCACGCTGGCTGTCTTCCTTATTACCGGAGGTCCCGGCGGCGGAGCTGGCAATGGACCGCTGCCACCGAGCCCTCCGGAGTTGGCCAACAGCCAGTGACCAGCCACGAGATGTAATAGTGAGAATGCATTATTACAGCACCCGTGAGGCAGCACTGCAAAAGGCGAGAGGCCCCGAGTCCTGTAACTCTGAGGGGATCCCTCTCCAACTATACCAAGATCTATCCCCTATCACCCTGGCCCGTAGACGGAAACTGGTGCCGGTAACCAAACTGCTACGTGATCGGGCGATCAGATACAGATGGACCTTTCCATTCGGACTCCTGGTCCTGAAAAATGGGAAGGCCATCTCCATGAAGGAGCCTGAAGATGCCCCGGAGTTNCCTCCGCAAACTGGGAATTGAAGGACGGCCCAGCACCGCGGCCCCCAGGAGAGCTTCAGAGCCCTACGACGGAATGGCAACAGGCCTCCGTTCTAAAAAAAATAAAGATCGGGCAGCAGAGGGAGAGGCGGACTGAAACCGGCAGTATGGCAACTACCCTTAGTTGGCTAAAGTTGAGCCACTGTTTCAAATCCAGTCAGTGGGGGACGGGGAGGGGTGGTGGTAGGGAGGGAAGAATCCTGCTCAGCTCAAAATAGACTTTCTAGGGAGGTGCTATCAGGGTGAAACTAGCGTATAGAGGAGAGAGAAAGAACCCTATGTGATGCCCTCAGCCCTACTAATAAAAATAATAACTTTTATTTATTGAAATTGCAACAAAACAATATATTATAAAACCTAAAAAGTGTACTGTGCAGTTCTGATGTGCATTCACTCTGAATGACCAGTAATGTCATAACTCGTGTGATGCACAGTAGATAGAGAGACTGTAGATTCTCACATACTAGTGTGTGAATATTGGATGCACAATGTATATAACCCTGTGGGGGAAACAACTGATGTGCACTCTACACAGGTGTTATAATACACGGCACTGGAGCATTAGTAATGCATTGGTGGATACACATCGTGTGTTACACAGGCTGCAGGCAGGTCATAATACTGCTGCATACACAGGGAGCCAAATGCAAACCCAGATAGGAAAAGACCCCCCTGATGACAAATCAAATGGGAGCGCTCAGGAGGTGGTGCAGGTAAGTAATACCCCGTTATAACCTCATGAAGTACACCAGACTAATAGCCAGGCTCACACTTTTGTCAGCTCCTTCCAGGGGGGGGGGGGGAGAGATGTTTGTCACAACCCTGCTGTATATATACTCAGGGCAGCCGTGCCAGCAAGAGCTCTCATATACCTAGTCTCTAGCTAGTGGGATCCACATCTGTGGCCCACATCAAAGTTTAAAGCTATATCACAGACTGAAAAAACTCCTATGAGTTTGACACTGCACAGTACAGCCGGCGTCGCAATGACGTCATCCCGACGCGCGTTTCGTTCCAGCAAGGAACTTCTTCGGGGAGGGAGGGCGCCCTGCACAGACCTGCCTTTTAATACCTCCTGCTGTTGCCATGGAGCGCTGTAACACACTTAGAGGAAAGCTCCTCTTTACCTAGTGCTGTCGCGCGCCCCTGGTATCAGTTGTGCAAATAAGGTCTGTGACAAGGGTATCCTGTGGTTAAAAATACAGTGGGGGTTAAAAACCTTTATAAAGCAGATGCACGCAAAATGACTGGTTGCCTTATTGATTGTTATGATACAATGTACCTCTTGTAATTGCAGTATTCATAAGTTCTAAATACTGATATTGTGATTGTTTTAACTTTAATGCATACATATGCCCTCTAATAATATAATGTTATTATTTTTATTAAATTAAGAGAGCCTGAGCATTTAAATACATGTTACATTAATGTAATGTACATAATGGTTCTGAGGTAAGTATTGGTGGTCCTATCCATAGATGTACAAGTATTAAAGGATGGGATGTTAGAGAGGGCGCATGGTGAAGAGGGTCTTATAGGATGCACTATATTGAAATCCTCATTCAAACCAAGAGGTGTCTGCGTGCCCAGAATGAAAATCCATCTAGCCCTCTTTCTCAGTAGAGCATGTCAATATCGCCTCCACGCGGGCCGAGTGATACATGTCAATGCATTGAAAACCCACTGATGTAGTGTCACCATGATGTAACAAATTGATGTGTCGTGCCAGCGGCGTACTTGTACTACTTCATTTCTGATAGTGCTTACATGTTCAAGGATGCGGCGACGTAGTTGGCGTGAAGTTTTTTCCCACATACATCAAACCGCATCTACATGTCGCTGAGATAAATCACTGCACTTGTTTTTACAGTGTGAAGTAGTCCTTGATTGTATATGTGGCTGAACCAGTGGCATTTTTTGAATGTTTTTGTGAATTAATATAACCACATGCCTTGCAAGTCCCGCACTTGAAAGTGCCCTTTGTGGTGTTACGAGCCAAGTTGTTGTATTTGGAGTTTTATAGTGGCTGTGTACTAAGTGTCAGACAGGTTTTTGGGTCTCCTTGTATGTGATAGATGGAGTTCATTAAGCACTGACTTATATACCTCATCCTCCAGAGGAGTGTTGCCAGTGTTTATTGAGGACCCTTTTGATCTCTCTCCCTGTCTTCCATGTTGCTGTCGTACCAATTTATCTTACTGTACTTGGTTCGTTCACCATTTGCTTTTTACCATACAGTAGCATGTTGCGATCTGAATATTTGGCTCGTTTATAGCTACTATTAATGCAGCTTACTGTAGCCCTATCCATAAACTTCTGGCTATATTGACATTGTTTCTCAAAGTCACCACTTGTGGAGCAGTTTCTTTTAGCTCGTAAGAACTGTCCCACTGGAATGCCCTCAACCGCGGTCTGGGATGATGATCGCTGAAAGTCAACAGGTTGTTGGTGGCAGTGGCCTTGGTGTGGACTGTGGACTGGAGGACGCCATCCTTGTCCTTGAAAACCACTAGGTCCAAGAATTAATCTGGTCCTGATTAATTTCCACTCGTTAGGCGTATTTTGTGGTTATTACAGTTCAGTGCTGTCACAAAGGCATTAAATTCTGCTTACGTCCCTTCCACAGACACCACGTCATCAATGTAGCGTGACCATAATTTGACGTGTCGTGTATGTGTTAGCATCTCCTGAGAGAAGACCGTCATCTCTCCACCAGCCCAGGTAGATATTTGCATATGTAGGGGACCGTGGTGCCCATAGCAAGTACCCTGGAGTTGGTGGTAGAAGGTGCCCTTAAACAAGAATAATTGTGCTTAGAACTAATCCAAAGCTCAAGTATGATTCATTATGATTATCATAATCAGGCTTCGGGTTTTCAGAAATGTGACACAGATCTAATTCCCACATCATGTTGATACTGGTATACAGGGATTCCACATCGAGTGATGCCAAGAATGTATCTTTGGATACCTGTATACCATCTATTCTCCTTAGAATATCTGTGGTGTCAATTGTGTGGGAAGAAGATTGGTTACATACGGTCTCAAACCTGATCCAAATAGGTACTGGCAGGTTCATTGAGGGATTCTATGCCGGAGACAATAGGTCTTCCAGGGGGTTAACGGCATTCTATGTAACTTAGGAAGTACTATAGAATGTGGCTATTTTAGGCTTCTCAACCATCATATACTTAAATTCTCTGTGGCGAGATTACTTTGTACCCAGACCCTTCTGTAAATTTTCCTCAGGCTTTTAGAAAAAACCAGAGTAGGTCCTGTTGTAACGCAGCATAACTTTTTATCTTTTAGTAGCCTCACTTTTCTAAGACATATTTTCTTATTCTAAGATTAAAATGTTCCCCCCTTTGTGGCGGGCTTGATAATAATCCCTTTTAATTCTGAAAGTTCTTAATGCACTTTTTTCATCTCTTGTGAGGTTTTCTTTACCCCTCCTGTGGACATTTTTGAAGATCTTGGTGACTAGTTTTGAGAACATATTGATGTTGGGTATCAGCACTTAGGGATGGCGAGAACTTGCTTTTGGGTCTGAGTGTGTAAAGGGGCCGAGACCAGGAGGTCTATTCGTCTCCTCCTCTAAGGATGACAGCATTTTGGGTATTCACGGTCTTGGTCGTCAGTATAGCTCCATAAACTCCTGGGTTAGAGTCATATTTTCTCCGTCTTTTATGGAATTTTTTAAGGGCCAACTTACGTCCAAAAAGATTAATATCTTTCACCCAAGTGAATACTCGAAGGTTGCATGCAGGGGTAAATGATAGGCCTTTTCTAAGGACTTGTTCTTGTATTGGGGTAAGGTGATTTAGTCAGGTTATGACTTGTAATTCATTCTGTTTGTTTCTATTACTGACGATGCCGTCTCCGCCAGTTTCCCCCCCTCCCCCTGTACCCCCATATGTCTCGTTTCCTTAGTTTTGTCTCTTGCCTCGTCTGTGGTTGTTCGCCACTGCCTCTTGGACCCCCACCTCGTCCACCTCGCCCTCCCCCGTTGGATTCTAAAAAAGGAACCTGGATTGGTGATGTTTGTATTGTTGGGATTTGTATTGCTCTCTCCTCCACATCGTAGTTTTCCCATTCCTGTGGACGAGTCGTGTGTATCCTTTTTTGGTTTTTATGTGGTTTGTAAATGTACCGAGTTTTTTTAAAGTCATTGCGTCCGCAGAATTTAGTATGTTGCGTGCCTTTATTTCTTTTGTAAATTTTATACTATTTTTCTTAAGTTTTAATTCTAATCACAGTACTCAGTTCCTCAGACCACTGCTGTCTGTTCAAGCTCTACTGTAGGTCTAATTCCACTGTGGCTTCTTCAAGTTAGTGGATCATATCTACTGTATTAACGTGTCATTAATTCAGACGAACAAGTAAGAGTTATACGTTCCCATTTTTTGATGAATGTTTCATCTTGAACTGCCAAAAAGCAGGGAAACGTATTTATTCTGAGACCACGTGGTATAAACCCTTTGGTTATATAGTTTGTAAACTTGTGGTTTCCCAGAAAAATCTTGTTTCTGTTCTTTAAATTTCTTTCTAAATTTTGAAAGTATGTTTTTAATGTCATCTGTAACACTGGTATGTATCTGCTGATTAAGAGAAAACAGTGATAGCCTCATGGTCTTTCTTTGGAGGTGATTCTGTTTGTGAGAAAACCTGCCATATCATACGTGGTGAGCGGGCTTAGGATCATTGAAAGACACCTAGGTTCAAATTAATGCAAAGTCCGTGGGGGAGGGAGGGGGGTGAGGGGGTCAGGGAGGAAGATCCTGCTCAGCTCACAAACTAGACTTTCATCAGGGAGTGCTATCAGGGTGAACATAGGTTAGGGGGAGAGAACAACCACTTATGTGATGCACTCACTCCCCTACTAATAAAAATAATAACCTTTTTATTTATTGTAAAAGTGCAAACATAACAATATATTTAAAACCTAAAAAGTGTACTGTGCAGTTCTGATGTGCATTCACTCTGAATGACAGATAATTCATAACTGCGTGGTTATGCACAGAGATGATAGAGAGACTGTTTTAGATTCTACAATTAGTGTGTGTATAATATAGTGGATGCACAACAATGTATTATCAAACCTGTGGGGGAAACAACTGATGTGGCACTTCTACACAGGTGTTATAATACACAAGCACTGGGAGCATTAGTAAGGCCTTGGTTGATACAAACTCTGTGTTCAAGGCTGCAGGCAGGTGCATAATACTGCTGCATACCAAGGGAGCCAAAGCTGCAAACCCAGATAGGGAAAAAGACCCCCCCTGATGACAAATCAAATGGGGAGCGCTGCTAGGAGGTGGGGCAGCTAAGTATAAACCCCGTTATTAACCTCATGAGGTCACAGACTAATAGCCAGGACTCACACTTTTGTCAGCTCCTTCAGAGTGGGGGGGAGCGGATGTTGTCCATCAACCCCTGCTGTATATATAATGGCTAGCCAGTGCCAGCAGAGGCTCTCATATACTAGGTCTCTAGCTAGTGGTGATCCACATCTGTGGCCCACATCAAAGGTTTAAAGCAATCTAATACATGAACAAACTCCATATGAGTTTGACATGCAGCAGTACAGCCGGCGTACGCTATGACGTCATCTCCCGACGCACATTTTCGTTCCAGCAAGGGCTACTTCTTCCGGGGAGGGAGGGGCACTGCACAGACCTGCCTTTTATACCCTGCTGTTGCATGGAGCGCTGGTAACACACTTAGATAAAGCTACTCTTTTACTAGGTGCGTCAGCGCGGCCCTGGTATCGTTTGTGCAATAAAGATGTTCTGAAAGGGTATCCTGTGGTTAAAAAACATGTGGGGTGTTAAAAAACCTTTAATAAAGCAGATTGCACGGCAAATGACTGGTTTGCATTATTGATTGTTATTGATACAAATGTACCCTTTGTAATTGAGTATTCATGAAGTTTCTACAATCGATATGTGATGTTTTTTTTTAACTGTTAAAGGCCAAGTACACTATGCCCTCTAATATATATGTTTATTATTTTTAAATTACATTAAAGAGAGCTGAGCATATTAATACTGTATACAGTACTGTAAGGGTACATATGGTTTCTGAGGTAAGTATTGGTGTCCTATCCATATATGTTTAAAGGATGGGGAGGTTAGAGAGTGCGCATGTTGAAGAGGTCTTATGAGGCATGCCTATAATTTGAACTCCTCATTCAACCATGAGGTGCTTGCGTGCCCCAGAATGAAAATCCATCTAAGCCTCATTTTCCAGTAGAGCATTGTCAATATCTCCTCCACGGAGTCCGGTGATACCATGTTCCATGCTTGCACCCACTGATGTAGTGTCACCATGAATGTAACAAATTGATGTGGTCGTGCCAGCGGCGTATCTACTACTTCATTTCTGATAGTGCTTACATGTTCCAAGGATGCGGCGACGTATTTGGCGTGAAGTTTTTCCCCCCATACAAACATCAACCGTGTCCTCTAATGTCCGGCTAGATCAATCACTAACATCACTACTGCAACTTGTTTTAAAACATTGAAGTAGTCCTTGATTGTATATTGGCTGAAAACCATGGCATTTTGGAATGTTTTTTGTGAATTAATATAACCACATGCCTTGCAAGTCCGCACGTTGAAAGTGCCCTTTGTGGTGTTACTTTTACTGACCAAGTTGTTGTATATTTGGAGTTTTTATTTAGTGGCCTGTGTACTAGAGTGTCCGACAGTTATTTTGGTCTCCTGTATTGCTAGATGGGAGTATCATTAGCACTGCCTTATATACTCATCCTCCAAGAGGATGTGCCAGTGTTTATTGAGACCCTTATCTCTCTCCACTGTCTGCTGTACTTACCAATTATGCCTTAGGTACTTGGTTCGTCACACTTGCTTTTTACCATACAGTGCATGTTGCGATCTGAATATTTGGCTCGTTATAGCTCTATTACTGCAGCCTTACTGTAGCCTCTATCCAATAATTTCTGGCCAATAATTTGACATGTTTTCTCAAAGTCACCACTTTGGAGCATTTTCTTTTTAGCTCGTAGAACTGTCCCACTGAATGCCCTCAACCGTGCGGTCCTGGGATGATGACTCTGAAAGTCAACAGGTTGTTTGTGGCAGTGGCCTTGGTGTGGCTGTGGATGGAGGACGGCCAGTCCTTGTCCTTGAAAATCACTAGGTCCAGCATGTAATCTGGGTCCTGATTTAATTTCACTCGTTAAGGGGCGTAGGTTGTGGTTTTACAGTTCAGTGCTGTCACAAAGGCATTAATTCTGCTCTGGCCCATCCACAGACACAGCACGTCATCAATGTAGCGTGACCATAATTTGACGTGCTGTGGTATGTGTTAGCATCTCCTTGCCGGATAGAGGTGGACGTATCTCAGAAAGAGGTTCAGACACTCCGCAGAGCACTGGATGCCTCACATCATGAGACCAACAGCTGCCGCACAGACCTGGAAGTTTCCAGAAAGGAACTACACAGTCTCACTGAGGAGCTGGACATTGCTAAAGAAACTACTGTCAATTTTATACAGATCTCAAAGTCTCTCAGAAGGAGCTTCAGACCCTCAACCTAGAGAAGGAAGTCTCACGCCAGGAGATTGTCATTCTCAAAGCAGATGTGCGTAAATGGAAGGAGGACTGCAAAGAGGCCCTGAAGAATACAGAGACTGAAAAAGGAGAAAATTCAAGATTAAAAAGAGAAAACTTAAAACTTAAAGAAGAAAATTTTCAGTTGACAGAAGAAGTCAAGTAAAAGTTTGAAGCACAGCACCGACTGCAGAACCAACTGCAAGGTCTGCGTACACACCTCCAGTATGCTGAGGAGAAGCAGCAAACGCGGCAGGAAGAAAAGCTGCAGGCTGCTAAGGAAATTCAAATGCTGCAGGAACGTCTGATGACCCAGTATGTCCCCGCAAAGCAGCATGAGAAACTGAAGGCTACCCGGAGCATTACCAAAGCAACGCTAAAAGCCAAGCTTAGAACCCAGGTGACACGGCACAAAAGGGAGCACAAGAAGGTCCAGAAACTGAAACAAGTAACTGTGGCCCAAGCAAAGAAGTTCATAGTGCTTCACAATGCAATAAAAATGTGGAGGCAAGCTCAGAGAAAGCAAAGCATGCAGATAAATTCCCTGAGAAGAGACTTGCAAGACGCACTCAAAAAACAGGGATCTCTCGCGGATGAGATTACAGTCCTACAAGGACAAGTATTGACCCTGACTAAGCGTCAGTAGCCCACAGCCTCAAAAACCCATGAAGACAAGAGTACAGTGAGAGATGGTAATACCGCTCATCTGAAAGACAAGGTTGCAAAATTTGAACCACCTAAACAAGCACTAGCAAAACCTTCAGCCACCCAGCAGGCAACAAAAGAAGGTACACGTGCTGAATTAAAACCAGAAGAATCCTTAGCTGATGAAGCTGAAAAGATGGGACATTCTCTGGAAGTGGGTGTGGAATTGCAACTTAATCTAAAAGGGGCTGAACTAGCAACCCCATTGAGTGGGAAAAGGGCAGAGCGACAGCTTCAAGAGCGGAAAACTCAAAGGGCTGTTTTTAAACGCTCTGCAACTGCTGCCATACAGTATGCCTACAATAAGACGAGCACCCGACGCGAGGGAAATCTCATGACCGCGCACGTAGAAAAAAGACTATACTTGGAGAAAGTCCTCCTCGAGCGACTGAGGGGTGCTGATCTCAAACACCTTCAGGAGGAGACACGAATAAACTGGAGAAAGGGCTCCAATCCCAACAGGATTGAGGGTTCTCTTCCTCCATCCACTCTCATTCAAGTCACTGAGATATCTAGAATGAGAGTGGAAGGATGGGCTTTGGCCGTGGCAAGCCCGAGCTTCCCACAAACAGGGGAGGTATGTAACAGGGGAGTAATCCCTGTTCAAGTAATGTGCCGTTAATCTAGCAGTGTGGTGGTTAACTGCTGGTAGTCAATTAATAAACACCACCTGCCTGATTTCGATTGCTTACAAAAGCCTTTCTGTTGAGACAGGAAGTGACTCCTTAGCTCTGACTGAGAGCTGACCTTTGGAGACAGCACATGTCTTGAGCTCTGCCCAGCATAGCTGATTGCAAGACACCAAATAAGACTTCTAAACCTGGATGCTGATATTTTCTGTGCACGCACAGGTGCGGTTCCAGGAGAGCAGAGAAGCTTACTCTACAGCAGCTAACAGATAAGACTTTCATTATTAAGAGACTGCTTATATCTGTTTATTATCATGCTATATGTTTTGGGGCTGCGAGACATGCTTGACTTAGGGAGTTGTGAATTAATTGCATGGTATTTTCACTAGAGATACTCCCAAGTGAATAGAAGCTTTGTTCCCCCCTGTGTTTGGATGATTTTCTGATGAAAAGGAAAAGGCACAATAAAGCCTATTATAATTTCACATTATAAAGACTCCAATTGTGTACCTCTGTGAACGTCCGTCTACAGACGGAAACAATATAAGATATCCTTATTTGCAGATGATATTATTTTAACACTCTCCAATCCCAAAATTTCCCACCCCAACCTGCAGAAAGAGCTCAGAGACTTTGGCCACATATCTGGATATAAAATTAATAGTGACAAATCTGAAGCACTGAATCTAAACCTGCCGGAGCCAGAGGTGAAACTCCTCAAGCTAAATTTTAACTACTGTTGGAGTTCCTCCTGTATCAAATATCTGGGAGTAAAGATATCGGGGAACTACCAATCACTATACCAACATAATTACCCAGCCCTATTTCGAAAAATCAGACAAGATCTGGATAAATGGGAAGGATACCAAATATCATGGATCCGGAGGATGGTCTCGGTTAAGATGAACATTCTCCCCAGATTGCTATCTATTTCCAGACACTCCTGATCCGCATCTCTGGCTCAGAATTAAAAAAATTACAAAACCATATCTTTCATTTTATCTGGCAGGGTAAAAAACCTAGAATCACCAGAGCTGTCCTATTGGCCTCAAGAGGAAGAGGGGGCCTGGGAGTCCCAAACATTACAAGGTATTATCAAGCCACCCAGCTGCGTCAGGTAGTAGTCTGGAACGCCGACCCAGGCCAATATTGCTGGCTCGATATAGAGTCACAATACACCGGCACGCCTTCACTGCCAGCCTGCCTTTGGTCCCTGAGTAGGGAAGACATGCAGAATCACAAATTTAAACTAGGTCCGATGAGATACACATGGGAGATTTGGACGAAATGCAAATCCAAATTTGAGCTCACGACCTCTAAATCTCAACTTATTCCAATCTTTAAAAATATCAAATTCCCACCTGGTTGTGAGCCAAGACAGTTTGACCAATTTGCAGCCAAGAATATTAGGGCAGTTGCTGACTGTGACAGAGTGAAGTCAACTCCTATCAGTTACGCCTGGGAGACATATGTCTGAGTGCTTCATCCAGCACTCATAAGGGTTAACTCAGGTGGAAGTTAGGAAATCAGAACTCTTTAGCGGACACCTGAGAGCCAGCAAGGTAGATAAAGGATCATGTGACTGGCAGACAGGGGAGGTATGTAACAGGGGAGTAATCCCTGTTCAAGTAATGTGCCTTTAATCTAGCAGTGTGGTGGTTAACTGCTGGTAGTCAATTAATAAACACCACCTGCCTGATTTAGATTGCTTACAAAAGCCTTTCTGTTGAGACAGGAAGTGACTCCTTAGCTCTGACTGACAGCTGACCTTTGGAGACAGCACATGTCTTGAGCTCTGCCCAGCATAGCTGATTGCAAGACACCAAATAAGACTTCTAAACCTGGATGCTGATATTTTCTGTATACGCACGGGTGCGGTTCCAGGAGAGCAGAGAAGCTTACTCTACAGCAGCTAACAGATAAGACTTTCATTATTAAGAGACTGCTTATATCTGTTTATTATCATGCTATATGTTTTGGGGCTGCGAGACATGCTTGACTTAGGGAGTTGTGAATTAATTGCATGGTATTTTCACTAGAGATACTCCCAAGTGAATAGAAGCTTTGTTCCCCCCTGTGTTTGGATGATTTTCTGATGAAAAGGAAAAAGGCACAATAAAGCCTATTATAATTTCACATTATAAAGACTTCAATTGTGTACCTCTGTGAACGTCCGTCTACAGACGGAAACAATATAAGATATCCTTATTTGCAGATGATATTATTTTAACACTCTCCAATCCCAAAATTTCCCTCCCCAACCTGCAGAAAGAGCTCAGACAGAGACTTTGGCCACATATCTGGATATAAAATTAATAGTGACAAATCTGAAGCACTGAATCTAAACCTGCCGGAGCCAGAGGTGAAACTCCTCAAGCTAAATTTTAACTACTGTTGGAGTTCCTCCTGTATCAAATATCTGGGAGTAAAGATATCGGGGAACTACCAATCACTATACCAACATAATTACCCAGCCCTATTTCGAAAAATCAGACAAGATCTGGATAAATGGGAAGGATACCAAATATCATGGATCCGGAGGATGGTCTCGGTTAAGATGAACATTCTCCCCAGATTGCTATCTATTTCCAGACACTCCTGATCCGCATCTCTGGCTCAGAATTAAAAAAATTACAAAACCATATCTTTCATTTTATCTGGCAGGGTAAAAAACCTAGAATCACCAGAGCTGTCCTATTGGCCTCAAGAGGAAGAGGGGGCCTGGGAGTCCCAAACATTACAAGGTATTATCAAGCCACCCAGCTGCGTCAGGTAGTAGTCTGGAACGCCGACCCAGGCCAATATTGCTGGCTCGATATAGAGTCACAATACACCGGCACGCCTTCACTGCCAGCCTGCCTTTGGTCCCTGAGTAGGGAAGACATGCAGAATCACAAATTTAAACTAGGTCCGATGAGATACACATGGGAGATTTGGACGAAATGCAAATCCAAATTTGAGCTCACGACCTCTAAATCTCAACTTATTCCAATCTTTAAAAATATCAAATTCCCACCTGGTTGTGAGCCAAGACAGTTTGACCAATTTGCAGCCAAGAATATTAGGGCAGTTGCTGACTGTGACAGAGTGAAGTCAACTCCTATCAGTTACGCCTGGGAGACATATGTCTGAGTGCTTCATCCAGCACTCATAAGGGTTAACTCAGGTGGAAGTTAGGAAATCAGAACTCTTTAGCTGACACCTGAGAGCCAGCAAGGTAGATAAAGGATCACGTGACTGGCAGTAGCTGCCAGAGAGAGAGAGAGAGAAGCACACTGCTGCGTGAGCCCTTAGCCAGAGGGATTTCACCAAAGACTACTTCAACTAAAGTAAGGATTATTAATTTGTTTACTGACTGCTTAAAGTACCCTTATAGTTTGGTTCTGGTTTAGCCAGCCAGCCTGCTAGATAGGTCTGCTGTGTTATTAGTCAGTTTTTCTCCCAAAGTGGAGCAGGATTTATTTTGTTAAAGGGACAGTGTAACCGCATGTTATGTTACAAAGCTCTGTGTTAGGCCTTTCCATCCGACGATGGACACAACTATTATCAACAATTTTTATATTTTGAGGATCTCGATTGAGCACACAAGTTGAGCAAAATAAACTGACATTTATTTCCTTACTATACATACACACGACAACCTTAAAATACACTTGACAAACACTTACTGCTGCGGCCGAGTTTATTCGAGCATTTGCCCGTTCTCGGCCGCAGCAGTAACCTGGCGCGCGCCGGAGGGTGCCGGGCGCGCGCCGAAGCCTCGGAGGAGAGGCTTGCCGATCGGGGCTTCCCCCTCTCCTCACCGGGTCCACCGGGTCCCCCGGAACGTCCCGCGGCCGTCCTCACATCCGCGCGACACCAGGGCTCCCTCGGGGAGCCCTGGGCACGCGTACAGGCGGCACAGGCACCCGATGACGCGTGACCGCGCATGCACGCTGAGGGAGTGCGGCTCGCAAGCCGGGACATATCCCAGCTTGCGGAATGAGCCGTACTCAAATAAAGTGTGCCGCCTGTGTACTTAGGGAGAGAACTGGATAAAATGTCCAGGGACGAAACAAAGCACCGGAATAATGTCCTTTAAAATGCAGTCTTTTTTCAAGGGGCCCAATATGTCCGTGAATAATGCAAAGTTCGTTCTGGTCCTTTGATAACCCCCAGCACTAACGAAGTCCCGAAGCAGAGTTATATCCTTGGTTCTGATGTAATTAACTCGTAGCGGTCCGCGATCATTGCTGCTGCTATTAGAAGTGAGGTGGTAATTCGATCACATGGTAAAAGAAAAGACAACGGCGATAGCTTGGAGGGCATGTATATAGGGCCTGATAGCATATCTACAACATACCCGCCCAATCCCCTTCGTGGGAACCTCAGACCCACCAATCTCCAACTTGCCCACAGTTTGTAGAGTGGGCACTACAGGGATTTCCGGTTGGTACAGCGCCTGTGCCAACCTGACACTTTGGCTGCTTACCATATGGATACTCCCCTTTTTCCTGGCTTCTCCAAGACTAAGAGATGGACTCAAGGTGTAAATTAGCCCAGATGACTAAACAGGATCTCCCATTCAGCGAGCATCCCAGCTAATTCACACTTAGCGGCTCTGGGGGCTTTCATCCGCAACACTTCTCTAGACCCATAGGCACCGCCACAACAGGGGGTCTTTGAAGTTTGCAGAAGAAAGTGCCCCCAGCTCATGTGTGTACAACATTTGGTCACTGAATGCATTACAAAGGCAAGTAGAAAAAATCGTATCCTGCCTGTACATTTAAAACTGCAGCCAGAAAGGCACTTTATTAAAAAATATGTGTTCTACTTATCCCAACATTACATTTCTAATAGGTGTGTGCTTGGGGTGTCACTCTGGGGCTGCATACCAAAAATCAGGGTGCTAGCCCATTCCGTTCCCGAGTTAGGGGCTTATCTTGGAACCAGCAATGCTGGGCTATGGGCTTTCCAAGTTAATTGACTTGCAGTGAGCCAATTTCCCACGGCAATTGCGTGCCGCCATTCCAGTTATGCTCCGAACCGGGACTGGATGCATTGTATCAGGTAACCACTTGAGTCTGAAACCGCAACCCTTTGATTCAATTGATTTCGCGGTTGCGCGTTCAAGCCTCAGTAATGGATACCTATGTTACTCAATGGAACAAAGAGACCGCACCACGTTTCTCCAATTAACTTACGGCTCGGCTCTCGCAGCGCCATCTTGTGCCTAAAAACCAGTACGGCAGGTATACAATGAAATACAGTACTGCAGGCACAGGCAATCCTGCAAAACAGGGACAATAAGGTAGAGAGGGAAAAATTATACATGTATAGTGCATCTAAAATTAACCCCTTCATCCCCAATGCGAAGTAGGGTTAACCAGCCGAGCATACTGCCTTTATTAATGTGCTGATTAACCCTATTTTCGCTACACCTCCCCCACTCAAAGCCTAAGGTCTGCCCTGGCCACCTCCTCTGGTGGTTGGGCTGACCTGATAGTTTTTGAAGTCAGTAGTTCATGGGGATTATCCTGCCGGGAGAGGCCATCAGTATTACCTTGCTCACTGCCCTTCTTGTGCTGGATAGTGAAATCAAATTCTTGTAAGCCAAGACCCCAGCGCAAGAGTTTGGCATTCTCTCCAGACACCCTCTGTAACCAACTTAGGGGGTTATGGTCCGTGATAACAGTGAAGGATCTGCCATACAGATAGGGCTGGGGTTTCTTGAGAGCCCATACAATGGCCAGACTTTCCTTCTCAATAGTGACATAGCCACTTCTCTGGGCAGCAGCTTGCGCCTCAGATAAACCACTGGATGTTCACTGCCCTCCTCCCCCACCTGGCTGAGCACAGCCCCAATGCCAGAGTCTGAGGCATCAGTCTGCACCAGAAACTTTTTGGAATAATCTGGAGCAGCTAGGATGGGTGCCCTGACCAATGCAGCCTTCAAAGTCTGGAATGCAGCTTCACAGACTGGAGACCAGACTACCAGCACAGACAGTTGCTTCTGGGTCAAGTCAGTCAGGGGTTTGGCAATGGCACTATACAGGGGAACAAACTTCCTATAGTAGCCTACGGTGCCTAGGAAAGCCATCACCCGCTTCTTGGTTTTGGGAGTGGGCCACTGCACTGCCTCTACCTTAGCTGTTTCTGGCTTGAGGTGCCCCCCACCCATCCGAAGCCCTAGGTATAAGACTTCAGCCATCCCTACTAAGCACTTGGTAGGTTTTAAGGTGAGACCTGCTTCCCTAATCCTGGCTAGCACCGCAGCTACATGAATTAAGTGTGATTCCCAGGAGTTACTGAACACAGCAATATCATCCAGATAGGCCATTGCAAACCCTTGCATACCCTCCAACAATCGATTGACCAAGCGTTGGTAGTTAGCTGGTGCATTCTTCATCCCAAATGGCATCACTAAAAACTCAGAGGCCACTTGGGGTGATGGACGACTTCTCCCTAGCTTCCTGGGTCAATGAGATCTGCCAATACCTTTTGCTGAGATCCATGGTGGTCAGATACCTTGCCCCCGCGATTTCATCCAGCAACTCATCCATGCGGGGCATGGGGTAGGCATCTGATACCATCCTTGTGTTGAGCTGCTGGTAGTCCACACAGAACTGGGTGGTCCCGTCCTTCTTAGGTACCAGGACTACCGGACAAGCCCAAGGGCTCTGGGATGGTACAATTACCCCTAGGGCCAGCATCTCCTCTACTTCCCTCTCTATGCTGCCCTTAATTTCTGCTGAGACCCGGTAAGCATGCTTGTGTAGGGGTCTCAAATCCCCTGTAAGCACTGGGTGCTCAGTAATGTGTGTCCTCCCTGGCTAGTCTGTGACCAGAGCCCTATACTGCACTTCATAGCCCTGGCATCTGCTCTCTGCCTGACACTCAGCTGAGACCCTATCTCCACAGTACCCCCCTGCTTTGCCTCCTCAAGGAGATCTGGCATGGTAATGCCCTCCGGATCCCCCATCGGTGGGCTGCAAATGGCCAGCACCGATGCCACACTCGGGGGTACATGCTCCTTGAGCATGTTGATGTGATATGTTTTGATCCTCCGTCTCAGCATCTACCTGTACAACATAGTTGCACTCATTCATCTTTCGTAGTACCGGATACGGTCCCGACCAGGCAGCCATTAATTTGTTCTCCCGAGTGGGTTTCAGAACAAGTACCTGCTGTCCTGGGATGAATTTTCTGCTACGGGCATTCTGGTCATACCATGTCTTCTGCTTGGTCTGAGCAGCCCTAAGGTTGTCCTGTGCCAACCCCATGAGCATCTCTAACCGGTCTCTGAGATCTACCACATATTGAAGCACAGAAGCATCAGTAGTGGTAGCTTCCCCTTCCCATCCCTCTTGGAATAGGTCAAGAGGTCCACGTACCTTGCGACCGTATAGCAGCTCAAAGGGAGAAAAGCCTGTGGATTCTTGTGGTACCTCTCGGTATGCAAGCAGCAAGTGCTGCAGGTGAATCTCCCAGTCCTTCCCCTCTGCCTCTATAAACGTCCTAAGCATCTGCTTTAAGGTACCATTGAACCTCTCACATAGTCCATTGGTTTGGGGGTGGTAAGGGGTCGTGCGCTGGTGCTTCACCCCGCACGCATCCCTGAGACACTGTAGCAATTCACTCATGAATTGCAACCCTTGGTCAGTTAGGTCAGAGATCGGACTCCTGACGAAGCTGCCACACCAGCGAAACGCGTTGAGTGAACTAGCAGCATTCCAGAAGTGTGCTCTGAATGCCCCAGAACCCGTGTGGATCCATTCTGTGTCCGATCACAAAACCGGAAGTGACGCAACGGGCCGAACCGGAAGTGACGCGACGCGACCTCGGGAGAAGGGTGGATGCTGTACACCTATGCTGCGCATCAATTGTTACGTGTCTAAGCACTTGTTGCTCATGTAAGTGCAATAACAATTGCCTTTTTTGAATATATCATCAGTGAACATACAATGTTGCACTAGAGTTGTCTTTCTTTCATTCTGTTGAGGGTTTGTCCTGCTGACATCAGGGAGTGTATACAAGCAAGATCCTCCTATACATTGCTGAGTCTTCTCACCACTCTGTTATTCAATGCTGTATTACCACTGGGAGAATGTGAGTCCCCAATCATGATTCCTGTTTCAATTGCTGTAATTGTTTAGACATATTGCACTATTTTATATTTTCTTCCCTATATATATGGTGAAACCTGCGCTCCCCACGAGCTTCTCCTTACCTCTCTAGGGAAACCTACCCTAATGAAAATGGTAAACAAAGCCTTAGCGACTGCCTTAGCGTCAATAGTAGCCAGCGCTACAGCCTCAGGGTACCGGGTGGCAAAATCCACCACCGTGAGAATGTAGCGCTTCCCTGTCCAGCTAGGAATCATAAGGGGGCCCCACAAGGTCCATTGCCACCCGCTGAAAGGGTTCCCCTATTACCGGTAACGGTCTCAGGGGTGCCTTCACACGATCAGCCGCCTTACCTACTCTCTGGCAGGCATCACAGGATCGGCAGAAATCTGCCACCTCGCTGGATGCCCCCGGCCAGTAGTAACGCTGCAAGAGCCGGGCTCTCATGCATGCGACCCCCTGATGCCCCGCAAGCGGGATGGAGTGGACAACCCATAATAACTGTGGCCTATACTTCCTGGGCACCACTGTCGCTTGCCAGTCCAAACCTTATCTAACCCTGTAGCCCCCTGCTCTCTATACAAAAGCCAGCGGTGCCACATGTAGTAATCAGACCCCTCACTAGGCTTAGACTTGGACGCCCGAAGTCTCATGCCCTCCAAGGTGGGATCAGATTGCACCGCTTGCCTTAACTGAGTGCCTAATTCTGGCCACCCCGCCCGGTCATACCTGAGTCAGGGGGACAGGGAACAGGGACAGGGAACAGGAAGTCAGTGTCAGAAGTGGACTGAGTCTGGCTTACCTGTCTGGTCTCCGCAGAGACTAGTGGAACTGTAGGTCCCAAATGCAGGGGGACAGGGGCTGCTTCTATGATCTTCGCTGACTGGCTCCTGGTAATCGCTGCACCCGGTGCAGCAGGCGTCAGCTCAGTAGTAAAAACACACATAACATGCCCCAAATCATTGCCAAGGAGAACCTCAGCATCCAACCCGGGCAATACCCCCACCTCCCTCATGCCACGACCCGCCCCCCAGTCCAAAAAGACCCGGGCAACTTGGAGTGACCGCAGTCTTCCGTCTGGCATGGCCACTTGCATCCTGTGCCCGGGAGCAAATCCTCTGGCCGCACCATATCAGGGCGAACCAGAGTCACGGTGGCACCGGAGTCCAGCAACCCGTCCGCCTGCCAGTCTCCGATGGTCACCCTCCGCAGATGCTTCTGCCGGGCATCATTGCACTGCAACCCAACTGGTGCTACCTGATGCCCTCCGTTCTCCATTGCAGGCCCTGAGGTGGTAAGGGTTGGTGCCATCGTGGTCATCCCTTTGTTGGCTGGCGTCACGGCTGCGCTGGGTCCCTCCGATGGTGCCAGTCGCACACGGGCAACTGGTTTAGCTGCTTGGGAGCGGTGCCCCTGATGGGGTCCTGCAGACCGGTCCCGACAAATCGGGTCTAAGGTGCCCGACCTTATTGCAGGTAAAACACCTCCTCTCGTGTTTAAATTCTGCAGCTTTTGGCGCTTTGCTTGCTGCTGCAGTTTTAAGTGTCCACTGAGGGGTAGTTTTAGCTCCCTGGGCTGCTCGGGCCCCTCCTTTGGGAACTGCTGGCTCGACCAAAGCAATCCTGCTGGCCAAATACTCGTCGGCCACCCGGGCAGCGTCCTCCTAGGTTATTTATTTATAAAATGGTTTACCAGGAAGTAATACATTGAGAGTTACCTCTCGTTTTCAAGTATGTCCTGGGCACAGAGTTAAAATGACAAATAATACATGGTTACAAATATAGTTACATAAATGAAAAGGGTATACATATATACAATACATTGCATGCACAGTTAGAGATAATATATATTATAGGCGTATGTAACAGTTACAGACCAGATTAAAATGTGAGAGTCTTGGGTATTTCTTTAAATGGTGTTAAAAGACCTGGTCTGCTGTGACAGTAACTATATACAAATATATTCGGGACCATACTAGGAGCTTTCAAAATAATTATTCATCTCACGGGCAGTACAAAGGACACAGGGTCATTCCTTAAAGTTGAAGAAAAGGTCATTTCACCAGCAACAAAGGAAAGGGTTCATTACAGTAACAGCAATTAAAAAGTGTAATACATTACCCTATGGAGACTGTGATGGCAGATACAATAGATATCTTCAAAAAGGTTGGACATCTTTTTATAAAGGATTACAGTGTATACCAAATAAGTACAGTAAGCATGGGAAGGATGTTGATACAAGGACAAATCTGCCAATATTTGGAGTCTAGAAGTAATCTATTTTTCCCCTTATGAGATCATTAGATGATATTTCCCTGGGGTTTCTGTTTGCCTTCTTCTGGATCAATACAATGTAGGTACAAATATATGATATTTAGTCTGTCTACATTTAGCATAGTTTGAACTTGATGGATGGATGTCTTTTTTCAACCTCATCTACTATGTAACTGTCACTAATTCTCCTAATTGATACTATAACAGTTAACTATTACATTACAAATTACCTAGGTATGCCTACATATACCACAGTATGCATAGATTTCAATCAGTGTTGCAGCAGAAAACGGCATATCAGGGCGAGCGTTTGCAATTGTAATTTCCCTAAAATATATATTGTTCCATTTATTTTGTGTATTTTTTTTTTCATGGGATATTGCAAATTTTTGAGAGAGGGAACACAGGGCACAACGGATTTGAAATCCAAACTCATTTATGCAGCCAAACACACAACGTTTCGACCGTCAAGGTCTTCATCAAGTGACATAGTGGCATAACATGCAATCCCAATAACAACATTTAAATAGCACCACAATCCCCATAATGCAATATGTCCAATTAGCAAATGATAGAAAACATGTGATACATATCTCCATTCCTCCAATGTCCTTCCTTCTGAAGTAATCATTAGCTTCCTTCAGCTGCCTCATGAGTCTATCAATCTGTGATTTGTAAATGTTCACATGAATAGTTAGAGGGAGACAAAACTTAGTGAATTATCTTGTGTTTGAAAAGATTTTATTTTGACTGAAGCTTTTCTCACATTCAGAACAGTTATAGGGTGTGACTCCTGAGGTGGAGTCTTTGGTGCCTAACAAGAGTTGATTTGTAACTGAAGCTTTTCGCACATTCAGAACACATATAAGGTATCACTCTTGTATGAATTATTTGGTGTGTAACAAGATTACATTTATGTTTGAAGCTTTTCCCACATTCATAGCAGTTATAGGGCGTCAACCCTGTGTGGATTCTTTGGTGTGCAACAAAACTTGATTTATCACTGAAGCTTTTCCCACATTCAGAGCAGTTATAAGGCTTCACCCCTGTATGGATTCTTTGATGAGTAACAAGATGTGATTTAGTACCGTAGCTTTTCCCACATTCAGAGCAGTTATGAAACTTCTCCCGTGTGGATTATTTGGTGTTTAACGAGAGTTGATTTCCGATTGAAGCTTCCTGCACATTCAGAGCAGTTATAAGACTTTACTCCTGTATGGATTATTTGGTGTCTAACAAGAGTTGATTTGTCATTGAAGCTTTTCCCACATTCAGAGCAGGTATAGGGGTTCAACCCTGTATGGATTCTTTGGTGTGTAACCAGATGTGATTTATTACGGAAGCTTTTACAACATTCATAGCAGGTATAGGGCTTCAACCCTGTATGGATTCTTTGGTGTGTAACAATATCTGATTTATTATTGTAGCTTTTCTCACATTCAGAGCAGTTATAGGGCTTCACCCCTGTGTGGATTATTTCGTGTTTAACAAGAGTTGATTTCTGATTGAAGCTTTTCCCACATTCGGAGCAGTTATAGGGCTTCACCCCTGTGTGGATTCTTTGGTGTGTAACAAGAGTTGATTTCTGATTGAAGCTTTTTCCACATTCAGAGCAGTTATAGGGCTTCACCCCTGTGTGGCTTGTTTGGTGTCTAACAAAACTTGATTTATGACTGAAGCTTTTCCTGCATTCAGAGCAGTTATAAGGATTCACACCTGTGTGGATTTTTTGGTGTGTAAAAAGATGTGATTTATCAATGAAGCTTTTCCCACATTCAGAGCAGTTATAGGGCTTCACCCCTGTGTGGATTCTTTGGTGTGTAACAAGAGTTGATTTCTGATTGAAGCTTTTTCCACATTCAGAGCAGTTATAGGGCTTCACCCCTGTGTGGCTTGTTTGGTGTCTAACAAAACTTGATTTACGACTGAAGCTTTTCCTGCATTCAGAGCAGTTATAAGGCTTCACACCTGTATGGATTATTTGGTGTGTAACTAGAGAATGTTTATGACTGAAGCTTTTCCCACATTCAGAGCAGTTATAAGGCTTCTCCATTGTGTGGATTCTTAGGTGTGAAACAAGATGCGATTTTTGACTGAAGCTTTTCCTACATTCAGAGCAGTTATAGGATTTCATGTCTCTGCTCTTTAAACCCTCTTTGTGGCGTCTGTAAGTTTAGTAAAATGCTGTTTATGTATAGGAATGCTCTGCCAAGATTCTTGTAATCTTCACCCAATCAATTGTGCAAAAATGGAAGTCCTTAAAACATATATACATTAACACCTCCTGTAATTTATGATGTTTGAGATATTTCTTATATTGCTTCTTGTTCACAGATCAGTCATGGGCTGAAGATACATCTATGGTGAGAAAACGTATTAATGTAACATTGCAATGCAACAAAATACATTTGAATGTGAAAGACACATGTTAATTGAGTTCAACATGTATAAACTTCCAATTGTGCAACTGAATCATATCATTAAAGTTATATTGTTAAATTATAGTTATATTTCCATTCACCCACAGGAAGGCAAATAAACAGTCCAATTAATCATTTTCCAATGTCTCATAAATGGAAATAAATATTCCTCCCCCTCCCCCCCCGTAAAGGAAATCCAATTTCTCCCTGGATCAATGTTCTTCACATATTTAACTAGTTCTGCATATCTATTTAGAAATGAAAGATATAAACTACACAAATGTCCCTTTAAAAATTACTTGTATTGTCCTTGAATATATTTGTAAATGGTATTATAGGCTAAGACTCTGACAATTCCTTCAATTCTGAAAGCTGATTGGAAAATTTGTGGACACTATTCATTCAGTAATGAGCCGTAATTTTTGGCACCTTGCCAATTTTTCATTTCCTTTTCAGCTTTCAAACAGGGGAGGTGATAGGATAGGAGGCAGCAGCCAGGCACGTTGTGTGTATTGAACAGATGCTAGTGTGTGTATTGAACAGATGCTAGAG